>JXSR01S041768.1:23047-49041 GCA_000969725.1 Ophiothrix spiculata | reverse complement strand
AAATAATTTTTTCACTTTTTGCATCCAATATCGAATGTTTACTATAACATATAGGAATATTTCCGTGGTATCACCTTTAGATAAAATTTACCAGCTATTCTGAGAAAAAAAGGTTCATGCAAAGGTCACGCCTGTCACGCTGGAATTCGCCAGGAGTAATACAGCCAACATGGCGACTTCTGTCTTGACAAAGTCTGGTCATCCAAGGGGGAACTTATTTTTTGGTAACCGTATATTTGTATATGAACTCTCTAGTACTGAGGTGAAAAACTCAAACGAGAAACATGTCTCATAATTGTCCCAGATAATTATTGTCCATGAGTGATGTTTTAAAGAGACTATAGTCAAGGAATATAAAAGTTGAGGAAGGGACACAAATGTGATACTGCGAGTAAGACGGGGATTAATAAGTTCATTTTTAAAGGATTATGTTGATATCTGATCTTTAAAAAAATCAGATACTACTAAATGATACTACTAGATATCTACTGAATGGTGCAAAGACATTTAAAAATGTCTTTGCACCATTCAGTAGCTATACATGTTAATGATTCTGTAGACTTTTCCAAATTTGGGAAAATCATGGGCAAGATATCCCCTTAACAGGGATTGTTACTTTGCATTTCATGCCTTGCTTCCAATGGGAATTTTGAACAAACTTCACAATTAGCAACCTCATCCCAATTTTACATTTTAGATATGTTTTATCTCAGTGGTGTAACAAATAGGGAGGCAGTTCAGTGGGACAGGCTGCCCCACCTGGAGCTTTTCAGTGGAAAAATTTTGACGAACCACCGGGTAAAGAGAGGAGTAAATAAGAGTAAATAAGAAGGGTAAAATTGAAAGTCTAGCAGGAAAATTTTAAAATGGGAACAATGAACCCTTTTTTACTTGTCAGCTTTCAAAATCAACAACACTTTGTTTTTGGTCTATAAAATAGGAAGATTTAGGGAAAAAATGAAGATAAAGCCACTTGGGGTAACATCTTAACAGTTTTTATCAATCGACAGGCTGCAAAATTCATTTTTGTAATATAGTATATACTATAGCCTATTGTCTAGGCAAAAGTAAAAAGTTAATATCCATGGGAAGTTATCACAGTGATCATCCTTAACTTCTGCAAATAATGTAAAAGGATTTAATTTTACACTGATCAAATTTTGCAAGGGGATAAAATTTGCAAAATTAAATCCCTCATGAAAAATATAATTTACATTACACAGCAAATTTAAACCCCTAGAAAAATCATATATGCGAAAAAAGGACCCCCGCGAAATCAAATCCCTCTACAGTAACAATTGTACAATTGTGTTGGGAGTGGCCATCTTTCTCTTTTTCTTGCTATCTGTTCTATTTTCGGCATCTTTTCAAAGATGCATTGGCCAGCATGCATAGATTAGCCATTTCTGACTATACAGGTTGGTACTTTTGTATGAGCTTGGAAGAGACCATGAGTTCATCATGGATCTAATGGCATGTGTCCGTCAAGGACCAACCGAGGTAAACAAACAAACAAACAAAATTTCTTCTTACCTTAAAAATGACTGATTATATCACTGATAGAAGAAGCTAGCATGGGCAGCCATGAGCAATACTGCTGGATGCTTGGTCCCCGAGACACTTGATGATTAGCCACTCTTGAGTCACTTGATCCTGGGTCACTATCTGAGCCACTTGGTGCTGAGTAAACCTGAGTCACATAATGATGAGTCACTCTTGAGTCACTTGATCACTATCGGGCCCCATTGCTATCTGAGCCACTTGGTGATGAGCCACTCTGAGTCACTTGATCCTGGATCACTATCTGAGCCACTTGGTGCTGAGTCAATCTGAGTCATTTGATGCTGAGCCAGTCTTGAGGCATTTGATCCTGGATCACTATCTGAGTCACTTGGTGCTGAGTCAATCTGAGTCATTTGATGCTGAGCCACTCTTGAGTCACTTGATCCCGGATCACTCTGAGCCACTTTGTGCTGAATCAATCTGAGTCGCTTGATGCTGAGCCACTCTTAGCCAATTGATGCTCAGGATACTCATTTAAGGGCCCTGTCAACCCTTCATTTTCAGAAATGGTTAATGCACTGTAACTTAGCGACGGATAATCAAATCCAAATCAAAGTATACATTTTTAGAAGTGGATTTGCATACTGAACATGATGGTCAGCTTATTTTTGGATCAAAATGTGAAATTTTGACCCTAAGGTCCAAAAATCATGTATTTGGCCCAAAATTTTACGGGAATTTTGTTTTGGTAACATTTTGAACCATTTCACTTTTTAGAATCTAGAAAGCAATATCTAGGAACGCATTTCTCAAATTTTTGATTTTTATCTTATTTTTTGAAATATTGCCAAAAATAGGTCAAAATGTGGCATATTTTGCCAAAAATGGTGTCAGGAGTGGGATTTTTGACATTTTTTGGACCAAATTTTGGCGATATCTCTGAAACTAAGAAAAAAATCAAAAATTTGAGAAAAGCATATTGCTTTCTAGATTCTAAAAAATGAATTGGTAAATGTGTTTACCAAAGCTAAATTTAGTTAGCTTTCCCGTAAAATTTTGGGCCAAAACATGATTTTGGACCCTAGGTCCAAAATTACACATTTTGGTCCAAAAATGACCTGGCCATCATGTTCAGTATGCAAATCCGCTTCTATAAATGTATACTTTTATTTGAATTTAATTATCCGTTGCTAAGTTACAGAGTGAAAAACATTTATGAAAAAAGGGTTAACAGAGCCCTTAAGGGGAATCAGTACTCATTTTAAATCTTGAATAGGACTAATCTTGAATGTTGCTCATTGAGGGTGAGTCACTCTACCTCTGACAATGTTCAAGTACTTCCATGGCACTTCCAAATAATCTGTCATCATGGAAATCTGGGTACTAGTATTTACACAAGACAGGAATCATAGGCATGGTGTGTGTGTTATTACATGAAATTGTGCATCAAAATCAAGATTTACATGGTAGGGAGTAGCTATATCAATCTTGTTTCTGACAAAATCATGAGGTATAATAACTCGGTTCCACATGTGACAACAAGATGGCAGCAAGATCCAATTCTCTCCCTTTTATTAAATTCCATGGTGGGCCCTCATTTATATAATACTCCTGGGGGATCACTCAATACATAAGTGGCTACCCATCTCGTCCACAAAAAGCATCAAAAAAGGGTCGTATTTTCACCACTCGGCTGCATCAAAGTCAATTCAAAACTGGCTATCGAATTCCATCACAATCGTACTTTGGGGTATTTAAATACATGTAGTACACATCTCACAACATTTGGGGTACAATGAGATATTTACTTCTATGACCTTTAATTATTATATTCTACACCTTTTGCTATTTTAATATGAATATTGCCACATATTTCACCCAGAAGTTCAGTTATTTCTTACCTACTTACATTCCCCCTTTCGGATTTATACCTGAAATCTTACAAGTCACTATAGACAGGAATCAGATGCACAAATTGCAGTTCCACTTAAGTGTAATTTTTGCGTCTTACACCATATAGGGGTGGATTTGACTTTTTAAAAGATACGCCATTTGGGGCCTTTTCAAAGGGCTGTGGAGGAGGGTGGGTAGCCATTTATGCATTGGGTGACCCCCTGAGATAATACTGGGGCAAACTTCACAAGAGCTCAGAATGTACATCCATGTACATGCCAGGAATGTACATGGATGTTCATTCGAAGCCCTCGTGTAGTTTGCCCCACACTGTAGCATATCAGTGTATTGAGCAGGTCTGGGTTTCAACTGTTTCTTTTTCTTACAATATGAACCTAACAATTTATAAAAATCATGGTAAAGCATCAAATGCGCTCTTTTCTTCTGTATATCTTTGACTCTCTAAGGACTCAAGCACTGCATTTGTCAAGTATGCCATGCTGCAGGTTTAAAAATCCTGGCATGGAGTAATTTAGACCAAGATATTAAAAGAACTGTTTACTGTCTACTGAAGTTGAAGCAATGCTTTCATTTTGAGTATAGGGTTGCATTTTACCTTAATATTTGTTAAAGAGAATTTTGGTTGACACTATATGAGGCATGGGCCCACCTATTGTAACTAAAAAAATAATTCGAATGTTTCAAGATTCCCCACTAAACAACAATATAATGTTGATGCCACACCATAAACATTCAACAAGCCATTCTCCTCTTTTGGAAATTTTTATTAAAACAGTTTGATTTTGGAATCATGCAATTTGCATGTTCCTACTTGGTCAACCAGCAAATTATTAGCCATCAATGAATATGCACTAACAAGCACATCAAAAGGTGGTTGACAATGACATCAACTGATTTTTTTCTGATGAATATAACTCACACTTTTGTTTACCTCTTAAAGCTATTTAGGAATATTCTTAAATGAAATTTTCTGAAATTATGTCTGAACAAAAAAATTCAACATGCCCAACTTAGGCGTGATAACATAATCTTGAAACTACTTTATTTTCAATATTTAAACCTTTAACATATTTGACATTATGTACATGAAGTTGTGCCTAATTGACCTTAGACCTACAATCTAAAAAAATAAAGACCCGGTGCTCCTCAGAATAAAGGAATTTCAGTTACAAACAATAACAAATATGGTGACTTTTAAAGGAGAAATTGTGAATTTTTGGACTAAAGTAGCCATGATCAATAACACTAGGATTTGCTCCACAGTACGGGCTATTCAATTTCAATTTCATATTTTCAACACGATAGCAAAACATTAATTTAATTCATCTGCAAGCATGTAGAAATCATGGGTATGAACTTTTGATATGCAGTTTATTTATTCTCACAGCTGAGACTACACTGTGTTTTGCATACAAAATATGTTGCTATATGTGACCCGTCATATCAAAAGGTACCTTAAAGATCCCAAAATCAAAACTGATATTTTGGTGTCATCAAAGCTAAGATTTTAAGCTTTAAAATGACACCTTGCTTTTGGTTAGTGGATGTTCGGTTGCAAAGTTACATCCAAATTGGTAAAAGGTATTGGGCCGATTCGGAAAACTATAGTTTTGAGAAAATCCAGTTTAAAGTTTTTGTACTGAGTAAAACTTGGGTGGAGAGAGGATTTTTATCTTGGTTTTTATACATTTTTCTTATATTTTAGATGTTGGAACCCGATTGATATGATAGAAAACACTTAAAAAATAAACATTTCTTATGAAATTAGAAATTCAACCTCAAACGTGATTATCGCCTGGGCTTCAATGGCCCGTATCATGTAATATACAATGCCAGCCCGATCTTAAGGTACCTATTGATATGATGAGTCACATATAGCCTTAAATGAGAAGAATCTTTTATTGAGTAATCCACCCATGTAAGGTGAACTTAAAGTGCTTTGTGAAACCTACATTTTCCTTACTTCATTGGTCTCCTGCAATTCACAATACACGTAACATGTAGGTTTCATCAAGTGATGAATTTTTAACACATCATACATTTCAAGAGGTCCGCTCACCAGTCTGATGGCTCGCTAGTCGGACAGCTTGCAAGTCCGAAGGCTCTCACTAGTCCAAAAAAACAACTCGCCAGTCTGAAGGTTAGCTAGTCTAAATTCAGTCCGAATTTGGAAGCAGCTCGCTAGTCCGAATTCTAAAATGGGCTCACTAGTTCGAAATTTTAAAGTAGGCTCTTTAGTCCAAATTTTGAAAACAGCTCGCTAGTCTGAATTTTGAGAACAGCTCACTAGTCCAAATTTTGAAGGAAAAAAAAAAAGATAATAGAAATACACACAAAAATTTTATATTCGTACCAGCGAACTGGTTTTAAAATTCGGACTAGCAAGCTGTTTTAAAAATTCGGACCAGCAAGCCTATATGAAAATTTGGACAAGCGACCATATTTTTAAATTTGGACTAGAGAACTGTCGGACTAGCGAGATGTTCCCCATTTCAAGTCAACTCATTTACACAAAGAAGTCCCACATTGCAGATTTTGTCAATGGGAGTTTCATGTGATGGGATTATAGTACAAGCATCTCCTTTTCTTAAACTTTGTGTTAACAGAGTTTGTGTCACAATTACAAATCATTGCACCATAACATTGTATGTCCAGTTAACAAATAAAATGAAGAACAGACATTATCACCTCTTCTTGTTGCCAAGGTTACTGTTCCTTACTTCTGGTGGCAGCGTTGCGTTATCTCCTCTGAATGTGTCCTGGGTAATCTTGAGCTCTAGAATGCGAGAGAGAGAGAAAAAGTTAAAGATTCATTAGCATTTTCTTGATACTGATCAACATACCCGTCAACATTTTCAAATTCTGATGCGGGAGAATTCCGTAACGAGTAATGTTTATGGGCAACTGACATACGAGGCCTAAAAGGAATACCCAAAACTTTTTTACGAAATTTAAAAAATATGTTTCGCAAGCCCTTATACGACTCATAACTATCTCATAATCCAATTTCTCAACAAAAATTGGACTCAAAATATAGTTTTTAAAACATTGCTACCTATTTTTTCCACAATGCAACAATGCGCATTTTTCACTCTGGCGGGACAATGTGGTAGATTTATTCTAAAAGCGGGAGATATGGCTTCCCGATCGGGAGGGCTAGCTAAAAGCGGGAGACCCCGCCTAAATCGGGAGACTTGACAGGTATGGATCAACAGTGAATGACACCATGCAGAATGCCACAATAATCCAAGTTCACTAGATTCCTTTTGGGGCATATTGAAAACAAAAATCATACAATGTATTATTCCATGTCGATTTGGCTCACAGGGTAAGTTTATCAATCAAATGTTGATATGAAAAATGTTGTTTCCACAGTATTCATAACAGTATGTACATATGCAATTCTTTGCAGTGGACCATTTTAAAGATAGGTATTCCGATCTGGAGACAAATTTAACACACACTTTTTTCCATATTTGAATGAAGGGTCATTACCTGCATAAAGCAATTGTAAAGTTTCATTTGCATACCTTGAGCCAAAGGCAAAAATGTGTTTGAGAGTGGCCCAAATAAACATATAGGATATTTATTTTTGTTTTAAAAGAAAATATTTAAGTAATTCAGCAATTTTTCAACCATATCTCTTCAATGAAACATAAAAAAATTACAGGGGTTAAGAGAAAAAAAAGCGCTTTCATGTGGTATCAAAATCTCCAATTTGATTTTGTGAGTGAAAGTGGAAGGAATACACACCTTTAAATGTTAAACTTGGGTCATTGTTTAACTCATGAGTGTTATAGTATTACAATTAACATACCATGTGTATTCAACAAAATCATGGATTTTGACCATTTTTTTTACATACAGGCTTTGTAATGTGGACTTGGGTTAGTCTTTCACACATCTATAGTAGGTCTTTACTGTGGATAACTTATAGTTAGGAAAGAAACTAGACTTGTAAAAAGGGCAACTTGTGATCCAAATTTCCATAGTCATCTGTATCAAAATACAGATTTGCATGTAATAAGGATTCTTTACTGACATAAAAATCTGAAACTGTTTTTCTTTTCATATTTAATTGCAAGTGTGTTGTTTTCTACATCTACATCTATAATAGTACTCAGTAAAGTTGTCAGAAGACAATATCTGACTGAGATACAAACAGATGTAATACAAAAAATACAATACTAGAACATAATTTGATAATACCGTACTACAAAGTTTTAAAAACGACCACAGGCGAATTACCGGCAGCCAACCCTTAGGGCGAAAGGTACCCCAAGAGCCTACAATATTTAATTTAATTTTATTTATTTTCTTATTACCATTATCCGACAACACCATATGGATATTTTTGAAAGCTACTACTAACTTAAAAATGAAATAATCAAAATCAAGTGAAATTTCAAGCATGCATTTCTTGGGTATTCGTCTTTTGGTCTACATACAATGTAGAAAAGAGGCAAGGTTATTATTATCAATTAATAACCTGCGTGATAGCGCGATCCAATCTAATAAGATTATTTCTACTTTTGCGCAAACAACTGCGCGGTCATTATCAGGTAACAATGATCCGCATATGTGATGTCATTAACGCTGAATGTTTTTTCTCATGAAACGCCAGTCAAGCGCGCGTATGCTCCTCACACACGCGCATTTATCATATTACGCGATGATTGTCATGCCTGGACTGATCAAAATTCTCTTATAGGGATAAGTAGACCTATAAGTAAGAAATAAGTTTAATAAAGTATTTCTTCATAAAATTAAACATAAAAGGCATTAAAATGTCGAAAGAGTGGTTATTAATGACAATAAAAACTTTGCACCATCTATTTTTCAGTCATGTTAATTCGTCGGTGATTGTTTTGGACCTCTGTATTTTATCTTCGAGAGCTGCGCTCCCTCAGAAAAATACCTCAGTCCAAAACAATCACCTCAGAATTCACACAATGACCTCAAAAAAGATGGTGCGCAGTTATTATTGTCTAAATCAAAATCACAAATTGTGCCTTTTAATAGACTGAAACCTAATTATGACCACTTCTTTGTAATTAATAACCCCAACAAATGCCCAATAAACTTATAAAGGATTTCTTGTTAAATGTGAAATCCAATGCAGCTATAACCATTTTTGTAACAGAGATGCATCATTGTTTAGAAAACTGGCCTACACTACACTATGGCCATAATAAGATCTACTATGATTTTTTAGATAAACAATATTTTCTTACTACATGGCCCAGAGTCTTTTAAAAAATTAATACATGTGTGGGTGCCAAACTTTGAAAATTTGACCACCTCTATATCTACCTATTCTTGACTAAAAAAAACACCCATCAGTCTACCATTTTTGCACCCAATTTTACTCAAATTCAAATTTCCTAGAGTACACCAAATTTTCACAAACTGTACAAAGTCATCTGCAATGAGAACAACCCCATTGCTAAACCAAAATCAGCGAAAGACCACCCCCAAAAGGCAAGCATGTGTTTGTATACCATGTACCCCCAGGCTACATGGATAATAATCTTGAGTGTATTGTTACCAAGCAATTTGATTAGCCAGTTCCAATTTTTAAATATAGGATGTAAAATCTTCTTAAAATGATGCCAAAGCACGTATTACTGGAGCAATTATCGCTTACCAATGGTAACGGTAACTATTGCATCTGTCAAAATTACCCCATCATGTGAATTCAAGAATGTGGAATAGCTGCCGTTTTCATAAATTTGCATTATACACTACAATAGCGTCCAGTCTTGGGTCAGTAGAAGGCCCATAGCCAGGATTTTTGCAATGGGGGTGCGGATTTTCAAAAAGTGGACCTTTTGGAGGAAATTTGTTTGTTTTGGTCGACCCTAAAGTAATTTTAGTGGTTTTGACAAAGTGAGAAGCAAAAAAAAAAAGTTTTTTGGTAGTTTTCCAAGCATTCTGTGTAGTATTTTATTAAGAAACGACCTACATTTACGTGTTTTGGTGAACATTTAGGGAATTCTTGTTGACCTTTTTGGTACATTGTCAAATTTTGGAGGGGGGTGCGACGCCCCCACCGCCCCTCTCCGCTGGCTACGGACCTGGTCAGTGGCTCTTGAAATGGTTCTTCAAGTGAGTGTGTCATGAAGAACCATTTCAAGAGCCACTGACATATGGGATTCTTTTTTCTCATTCCAGTGACAAGATGCTAATAACATATAGCAGCCATCACAGATATGACTTTTTTGCATTCACATGATGACTTGATACTAGTCTCCCGAAACAATTCTCCATGATGCAAGCATTGTGCATAATTATGGCATCTAAGAGACTAAAATCAATCATTGAATACTCTTAATGGGAATCAATAGGCCTTGAATGTGCCACTTAATGGTGGCATGCGAATGGATATCTCTATATGTGCAAGTCATCAAGGTTGCTTTATAATTATATTGCATACATGTATGAAAAATTCTTATATACTAGTATATGGCAAAACGTGACACATCACTTCAAAATCCAGGGCTAGAAATTTGTTCATTGCTGTGAGAATCTTTTTGAATTCTCGCAAATCTACTGAGGGAGAATCTTTGCAAGAATCTTTGGACCTTTACATTCATACCCAATGTGTTTGCCACATTTTACAAGAATCTATTTGGATTCTTCCAAAATCCTTTTGGGGAGAATCTCTGCAAAAATGGATTCTCGTCGAATTTCTAGCCCTGAAATCAACCATTTCTCAGGTTCTTATGTGACCGTATCAAGGGAAATCGACCCACATGTTAGCAATCCTCACTATTGAAGGTACAATTCACATTTATGATGTTTCAAAAACCTCACATCTGTTCTAGCTGAATAAAAAGAATAGTACAACATAATGTATGCTGAAACTTTCACTTGATTCTGACCATTTGTTTTCAAGATACTTGAAAGCTTTTCAGCATTTGAAAAATCCCCATAGAACTATGTTGTAATTACTGTAGGGCTCCGACAATAATTAGAAAATGACACATGTTCTCACTTTTCTCAAAAATGCAAGCATGTTTGAAAGAATGGCTTGGGGATTGTAACACATACCAGTCAAGGATTCTTATCAGCTAAATATCTCAATTTTGATTGCGTTGACCTCAAGGTTGAAAAGTAGATCATGAATTGCCCCTTTGAGTTTCCAATATATTCAAAAAGGCTACATCATGATTTAAACCCCACAATCACTTTTAAGGATTTGATCTGTTCTAATATCTGTAAAAGTTTTTCATTATTTAATCTCTACATCTATATTGGGCATCAGTCCAGAAATATGGTCTAAAGCTGACAATTATCACAGTGATGGAAAGAGAAAAATGTACTGACACTTACCAAAACGACCATCATTTTTTTGCTCGGCTTGTACTACCGTCTTTTTCAATAAACTTTCTGCATCTTCGGCTACTTTAATAAGCTGCGAAAGAAAAAAAGCGTACACTGAAATGATTCCATAGGATTATATTTTTCCTATTTGATGGTTACAGTTGGTCATGCGTGTGTAAGAAGTAGTATCTGTAATAGCCGGTTGCCATTTTTCATTAATTTGCATTGAAGCCATTGCAGTTAAGATTTTCTTGTACTCAACGATATTCATATACCCATCATCACATAGGATCCCATAACCTTGATCATAAGAATCACCAAATTGCCCTCATGTGGCAATAAACAGAAACAATCCTCTTGCCAGCTTGATAATCATTTTAGCAATTTAAAGGTGCAATTAACATAACATAACATTTTATTTTTTCCACAATTGCAATGATAACAGTATTTACATAAGAGAATATATACAACTGAAACAACAATGTGGAGGAGGACTGGAAAATAGGCCGAAGGCCTGTCTAGTTCCAGACTCCTTTTAAGTCATTTACATGTAAATAATTTTTCAATTATATTTACATTAATACATTTTTTGTACATTTTTTACAAAAATATTAGCTAAATTAATTTATCTCAGTATCATATTGGGAGATTAGATACTTTTTGTAAGAACTTTTAAAACATTTAACACTATCAGTATTTTTAATTTCATCAGCAATATTATTCCATATTTCCACTCCAAGATAAGAAATTGATTTCTTACCAAATTCAAGTTTATTATTTGGACATTTGAAGTTACTGGCAAATCTAGTATTATAGTTATGAGTATCTGCATTAGTTGTAAACATTTGTTTAAAAGTTGAAGGTAATAGATTATTGCAATATTTATACATGAATGTCCCAATATTTATTGTACAAAGCTCATAAATTTTTAGTTGATTATATTTAATGAAAAGTGGATTTGAATGGCTTCTGAATTCACTATGACTTACAGCCCGCAAAGCCCGTTTCTGCAAAATATGAATTCATGATTATGATGTGACAAAATCCTCGCCTTTTTTCTAGCTAAATAAGAAGAGTACATTATAAATATATACTGAAAATTTCACTTGATTCCGATCATTCGTTTCCAAGTTACAAGATTTTCAGCATTTTGAAAATCTCCATAGGCTACTGTGTTGTAATTTCTGTCGGGGCCCCGACAATAATTAGAAAATGACACATTTTCTCACTTTTCTCAAAAATGCAAGCACATATGAAAAAATGGTTTAGGAATCGTAACATATACCAGTTGACGATTCGTACAGGCTAAAAAACTTAATTTTGATTGAGGTGACCTTGAGGTCGAAAACTGGATCATGAATTGCCCCTTTAAGGAATACTCCACATATTGATTTAATTTAACCCCACGTCAGGATTTGAAATTGGGATAGATGGGATCCTATGATCAAGATTATTTAGAATACTGACACAAGAGATTTAAAAATGGATACAGAATGACAGGCCCATATTTAGAGGGATTGCCGTGGGGGCAGGGGTGGGGGTCAACCTCCCAGAAAAAGGTCTGCCAGAAACTACAAAAAGATCCACAAACAGGAACCCCAAACCAAACCAACAACAAAAAAACACCATTATGGTATTCATTTTTGAGGTAAAATACTACATAAAATGTTGGAAACTTTTTTTTTTGCTTAACACTTTCTCAAAACCACTGGCATTAGTTTAAGGTCGACCAAAACGAATATTTTACCTCCTCAAGAAGATCCACTTAATGTTGTCTGCAGACACCCTACCATCTCCAATCTAATTTGCTTTTATAATTGTTTATGTTTCATGATGGTGAATAAACAAACTTGAAACTTTTTGAAAATCCCGTACCCCCTTGAAAAAATCCTGGTTATGGGCCTGCAGAATGGAACAACATGATCGCAGTTGATTGAATTTGACAATGAAATTTTGCATGCTTCCATTATAACTGCTAACACATCAAAATTTGAATCAAATGATGTAAAAATCCCAAATTACCTGGAAAAGAGTTTGGGAATGATGCTGAATATGTCCAATTCCCCTTTAATAAAACAATTTTTGACAAATTAAGTTATTATCAACCTTGATAATACTTACCTGTTGAATTTTCTCTGGATCAGATTCTGACTTGTTTTTGGCAAATTCATCATTGATTTTGGTCCTTGCAGCTGCCAATTAAACAATACAGAATGGTTAAAGTTCAGCGTTAAAGGGGCATTGGACAAAATTTCACAATTTTATTTGTGGATGATTTACACTTCATATGTTAGAAACTAACAGTCAATTACTAAATATCGGAAAAATTTGGACTAAATATAGGGAAAATTTGGTCAAAACATTCAGAAAAGTCTGGGTATACGGCTATTCTCTAAACACATGTACTGATGCTATATATCAAGAAAGAGTCAAAGATTTGTTTGTTAAACATGCCTTTCACCTCATAGATTGCAGATAAATCAAAAGAAATTTGGAGTTTGCATTAGATCTCCTAAAGAGGCCAATTTTAACAATACAACTGTAGGGGCAGTATTTATCGTTGTCAACAACGATAATTAAAAATAAAGAATACCGTATCTAAATATTTTGATATGTATGTATATGGTTTGAATTTGACAATGAAACTTTGCATGCTGTCATTATTTCCACTAATACTTCAAATGATGCAAAAAATCTCAAAATGTTTGGGGAAAAGTTTGGGGAGATGCTGAACTTGTCCAATGCCCCATGAACTCTTTCACTCCGGAATAAAATTTTTACCATCAATCCTATTTCGATGGAAAGCTGCTCTGAGCGGCTCACAGACACCTCACTTTATGATAGCATAATTGTATAGCGCCAGGGTTGTTCTCTTTGCTAATAAAAATGATGGCGCTAGATAACTCTTCGTTTTAACTGCTTGCTGGCGAATTTTCGACCAATTCAGGCTTGTAGGTTTTTTTAGAGCAATTTGAAAAAAATCACATCAAAGTAGACATTCCAGCCAATCGTGCACACTTTTGCAAGCCGCTGTGAGCAGCTTGCTGGAGTGAGAGTTATAAGCACCATATTATATTAAGAACAATGGTAAGAGATCATTGCTAATATTTTCTAAGATTTTTGCCATTTGGTGAAAATTTTGGAAAATTTTTGAAACAAAACCCATCAAAATTCCACATTTAAGTTCTGCAAAGAAAAAGGACCAATTGAAGTATGAGAGCATTATTGGGTAACATCATGACAAAAGGGTGCAGTTGTCAGAAAATGTTTAAACATTACTAGAAACTGTTGCACCCTTAAGGGTACACACCACTAATTCATGCGAGGAGAGCCACTTCTGGCCAAAGTTTATCACAGTAATTGTCCCTTATTTTTTCTTTATATCCGATTTTTGGTGCTTTAAATGCTATTTTTGTCATCGAATTTGGTATTTGCAGATCGCCACAAGTCTATTCTATATGTTTTCAACTTGAAATTTGCGTAATATTTGAATTCTGCATGTTTTTTTAGCGCATGAAGACCGGGTGTCGATGCGTGGCTAAGAGCTGGAACTTACGTTGCAAAAATGACATTATTCCGAAATCCTATAGATATTGAAAAAGTTGCCGTGAAAGTGATCTTTATTTTTTGATATGTTGTAGAAATCCTTCTGCTGAAAAAAATGAGCCCAAAAAAAAGAGGAGGGTCCCCATGCTCGTTTTCGAGCTAGAGCTCCTGATAAAACACATATTTTGTATATAAAGTCTATGACGCGCAAATTAGTGGTGTTGACCCTAAAAGGGAAAAATAGTCCAATTAACCTGTTCAAGTTTGTCGTAAGTAATCTCATTAACGGACAAAGGATTTAATATGCATCGGAATTATAGTACTAGATTATAAGACTTGTTACAAAAATATTTGGTAGCTCAAAAAGAACTATAATTTGACCCTTACGTATTGTCAGACATTTAATAACTGCATGGTTCAATCAATCAATGATACAAGTACAATTTGTATAACATGCATACCCCAAGGAGGAGTCTGACCACAATTTGTCTATAGGGGCCCTGGATGTGACGTAGAATACCGTGAATATGGCGGATTGGTCAAATGCATTCAACAGAAGTGTGACCATTACCAAACACTGCATATTGTCCAATCAATAAAAATGCATCATTATCAGTAGGTTAATTACAGCATCTTGTTGAATGGACTGCGATATGCCATGTTTACGGGAAAGGTCATCAGTCCAAATCCTTTGTTTTGTATCTATCGATAAAAGCATGCAAGGCCTCTATAGAGTTCAATAGAGTCAAAATCTGGAGTCTCTTGTACTCACCAGCAAGAGCTTTTTCATCACCTTCAAACACAACCTGCCTGGCTCGATGCAACGCTCTGAAACTTGCTATAACCTGTTTGGAATGGAAGCAATGGAAAAAAATACTGGAAAAAAGAACAATGATTTAATCATGGTCTGTACAAAATGACCTGGGATACTGAAATTTTGAACACCAGAACCAATTTTTAATATGCTGTTCAAAGCAATTTTGCTATTCAATGTAGTTTAATCCATCATTAGACCCATTTGATATCTAGCCCATTCTTAGACCCCACCCTTTTTATAAACACCTTTGATACTGAAAATTACTGACTCCCACCCTTTTATGTTGTATCCACTTCTGGTGCCATTGTAATGTTACTAGACTGACACTCAAAAGCATTACTGAAAAATCTCCTCACTTATTTTAAGCCTGACGATATTCCTATTTTGCCATTGTTTTGTAAATATAGTTGCACAAAACTTGGGAAGTCTGAAGAATCTCATAATACAGTGGAACCTCGTTAACACAAAATCTCTTAACACAAAAACCCTGATAACACAAAGTGTTTGTTGGGTCCCGACTCCCAAGTATTGATTTCCTATGTGAAATCAGTTGGATAACACAAAATCCTGATAACCCAAACTAAACTCTTAAGCCCCAGTGAGTTTGTGTTAACGAGGTTCCACTGTAGTTTACTTATAAACCACCCTTTAAATCACTCCACCCTTTTTAGTGGAAAAGTGTGAACTTCCACCTTTTGACATTTTTTTTTTAATTTTCTAGCTGTGACATTTTTTTTTTAATTTTCTAACTCACAGCCTTTAAAATGTGTGGACTACCCATTATATAAGCACGCTAGGATTTTTTGGGGGGTGGGTCCCAAGGGGTGAGACAGAACATTTTTAACTCATATAGCTAGACCAATTGTTTGGCATTTATAAGTCATCTAAGTAGACTTTCATTATTATTATTATTTGGATCCAACATTATCCATAGAAAATAGAGGCATATTTTCCCATTTTGATTTTTGAAAAATCTTTCTAGTGTATGTTATCAAGGGGTAACCAAAGACAATATCTATTACTATACCTCATGAATATTTAAAATTTTATACAGTCCAAGTTTTATTGCAAAATATTGTCCCCGAGGTGTTGGATGATTGAGACTTCCTCCCAAGGCCGATCGAGGCGCAGCCAAAGGAGGAAGTCTCGATCATCCAACACAGAGGAATAGTATTTTAGCAATACTTCTCCAAAATTAACCATGTTGTATTTGTTTTACTATATACCTCAAAAAAGTCGAATTATACATGTAACTTGGAAATAAATCTAAAAGGCAACAAATTCGGTGCTTTGCCACGAGCCATATGGTAGTACCATGTGGAAGTTTTTACATACCCGCACGGCTGTACTCAAGCATTAAGGCTCACGTGGGAAAGTAGTCAAAAAATACTTTTACGCGTCTCCGCTATTTAACCAAAAGACTGCAGGCCTATTAATTTAACTTATAAATATTCAAGAGGTGTACATATACATGTAGTAATAAAAATTGAAATGGTACTAGGGCATGGCTCACACTGTAAAGTGACAGTTCCTCGTTTTGGAACAAGTTGTTATTCGAAAACGAGAAACAAAACAAGTACCTTGTTTGGCTACTTGTTTTGTTTCTCGTTTCTACCTTCCACACTTCAGACTCATCTCTACATTATTTATATATTTCCGACTAAAAATACAACAAGAATATCTTTAAAAATCACAGAGAACTTACAAATTATTTATTTTTAAAAAATTTTCTTCTGAGAAAATCAGAAATTTTCGGCAGGCATTTAAAAAATCGGAATTCCGATTTAAATTGGAATTTTAACTGGCACCTCTTGGTCTCACATAGGGTCACTTTCAGAACCTGCGGAACTCCTGGTTACCTAGAAACTAATATCAGTTAGTTACCCTCCCCCGGGCACCATGCTGTTAGCAGGTTTTAAGACAATGGTCTGAAATGGCTGGTTTCATGTAAAACAAGGTGTCCCTTTCTATTCATTACAAAAATTAACTCTAGGGCATCCAATTTGAAAACAGGGTGTTCAATGTAACACCATGAAACAGTTTCAAGGTGTTGGCATGTCACATACATGTGCATTAGGCTGATTTTGAAAAAATCAAAGTTTTGATTTTTTATCGGGCTACCCTCTCATTTGGTGCATTGGGGGTAAAAAACACCACATACAAAATTTTACAACTTTTCATGATTATTTAGGGGGTGCTACCGACCTTTGAACTTTTGTGTGTTAAGTCAATGGGATTTTAAGACATGTTTTAAAATGCCTTCAAAATTCATCATTTGTGAAAATGATTGTACTAAAATCAATATGTTTTGTGTATAAGCGTCTAATCGAAGCAATTTGCTAGGAAAATGTCAGAAACAGTAATCAAATAGACATAAAAATGCAATTTGTTGAAAATTCTATCATTTGGGTGGCAGCAAAATATTCAACAGCCATGGCCTCTTGATAATATTATTCTGTTTGTTATTAGAAACAATTCAATAGTGTATTAATTGTTTAAAATCTTTTATCCTTTGTTGATGTGATGCTTTTTTATTTAACACACCTTGAGCATAACTCACAATCACTTTAATATTTTTTTGTCCTGAGAAAACAACATAAAAGGTAAAAAGTCAAACACTTGAAAAGCAGCCCAAGAAACATAACTTACTTTTTAAGAGGCCATCAAAATTTGGAATTGAATTAATGAAGTAATGATTCTGAATCAAGGTTGGTTTGTTAACATCATCAACTAGTTCAAAGTTCATTTTCTGCCATAGCTTGTCCAATGCAAGTTGCACCCTGGTAATCATATCACAGTACTAAAATCAAGAGCATTACATTGTATTGAACCTAGGGGTCAAAAGACTTGAAACTGTTGACAACTATTCAATGAAGGATGAAAGTGCAAATCCTGTCAAGTGGTGTTAAGCATGTGGGTCATTAATCAAATATAAAATGCTTGTGGTTCCAGTTATGTAACATTTATTGAAATTTGTTGTAATGGTTGGGGTAATGAGATGATTATTTTCTATAATTTATGTTTCAGACAACTTAGACTTCTGCAATAACTGTATTTTCTATTACTAATTCATCATGCTATTTGAAACTGTGTATTGTGCCAGAGTCTAAATTAGTTTAGGTCTAAAAATAAAGGCTGTGTTATTAATAGGGTTTACTCCCACACAAGAGTATTTTGTTTTTTCAATTTTGTGAATAACATTGAACTTGAAATCAATACGTATGCATGTTTCAAGGAAGATAAACATTTTAACTAAAACATTAGGACATAATTTTTCACATTTTCTCCTACAGTCAGGAGAAAATCGCCAAGATTTATAACAGCCCTTAAAGCCCATAGACTTTACATGCAAAAGTTCAGAGGTCGGTAGCACCCCCTAAATATCAATGAAAAGTGACACAATTTTACATGTGGTGTTTTTAACCCATAATGCACCAAATGAGAGGGTAGCCCGATAGAAAATCAAAATTTCGATTTTTTCAAAATCAGCCTAATGTGCATGTTTTGCAGGCATTTCCAGCTGGCCTTTCATTTTAAAATGCAGGATAAAAAAACAAAATATTTCTCAGATACATTTTGATTTATTTTTGTACAATCAACTTTCAAACAACATTATAAAAAGTTACTACGGTAAGACCAAAAAAGATAATTGTTGTGTTGTCCTTCTGGGCACAAAATTTTTAAGTCGGATTCAGTCGTCTGGATTTTTTTACAATTCCTGAAGGAAGTTTTGACTTTTTTTAGAATTTATGGTCAGTCGGAAAATAGGACAACACAACAATTTTTTTTGGCCACAATACATACAAATAATTTAATTGCTATAGGCCCCCTATATTAATTAAGCTGTACTTTTTAATTTGCGGTGGAGTTACTCCTGTGGGGCTCAAGGAAGCACCTACGCTGGTTTTGAGACGACTTGTAATCTTGAGTGTTCCTTTAAAATTTCCTCTCTAGGGCTTCACTTAAAACTTTAAAAATTTCAAAAGGACACCTTCAAAACAAAACATACAAAAAAATCTGGCTAGAAAATCCTAACATTTGTTATTAAGCATTTCATATCAGGTCTTGTACATAAAAACATTTTAGAATTTAGTAAATAACGCTGTAATTTAAACTTTGGTTTTTAAAACAAAATTTGGGAAAAATTCTCTGCCCACGCAATTTACTTAAAATATACCGTACCGAACTAGCAAAAATTGACTGAAAGTAATGTTATAAATTTGTGACGATAGAAAATTATTAAAATTTTAAGAACAAATGTTTTAAATTGCAGAAAGTTCTGGCATAAAATTCCTGAATTTGTCCTTTATAATACATACATGTAGCTTTTTCTTTTTTTAAGTACTTTGTGTTTATAATATTAAACACTATACTTCCCTAGACAAAATCGAGTACAAAAATAGTACAACATTCCTAAGGTGCACATTTGGAACATCATTTAAGTACAATTTGAGTACATTTAGAGTACACAAATTACTATATTTGTACTTAAAACTGTACTATAATTGTGTTCCAAATGTGATATCCTCCATGTTTTTCAAATGTCGTATTTTTTTGATCAATAAATCCATTAACCATATTTTTTTACTGTTAAAAAGGAAATGTACCGTAAAAGTTGATACAAAACAAAGTTCAAGTTTGTATTATTCACATAATTGTTATATATCTTTGTTGTTTTGAAGACCATTTTGCAATGGGTGAACAGAGTATACAAAGTTCTTTTTCGATCCATACGTGTTAACCATCTGCGGCAGAATGCTGCTCTTGCATGCCAAAGATTCCCGGAAACACTCCACAATATAACGATTCATTGGGGTCACTGAAGTCGAACCATCACCAACATATTTATCCAAATCCATCCACGTACAGTCTGCTATTTCTAACGGACATGGTTTTAATTCATGTGTGAGTGGTCTCAAATGACAAACAAAGTACATATCAGACTGTCCATGACGATAATTATGTTGATGGCGAAAACAAATAAGAGACACAAATTCTGTTTCGATACCAGTCTCTTCAATAACTTCTCTTCTTGCAGTTTCGGCTAAATCTTCTCCGGGGTCAGCATGGCCGCCTGGTAATTTCCAATGGGCAGTTTTCGTGATTGAGTACTTTTCTTTAATAACAAGCAATTCATTTCTATCATTCAAAACAAATCCTCCGACTCCGATATAATTGCTGGCGTATCCCGGTAGCTGATTAGGCTCGTCGTCTGGCAGCCATCGCGTCATCATAACATACGACGGCTGAGCATGATGAAAGACAAAGTTATTCTCTGCTAAAATTGGTACAAGGCAAGAGTGTTCCAATTCAACTCTAAACCATACACCTCGGATACCGTTCTCTTTCCAGTGCTGAAGCGAAGTCTGCAGCACACTGCCGAAATCTTCACTGGATTCCCAATGTATTTGTTTTGATTTGATCACGATTCCTTTGAAACTGTCAAAGTGTCCTTCAAACTGGCAAGTCTTTTCATCAGATGATGTGTCAGATCTTGAGGCTTTACTTGGTCCAGTTGGAGCCATTATGCATTAATCGATTTGCCTCTACAGTACAGTGCATGAGCATGAGTGGCTACATTTAAGTATGATGACCTTGTATTCTTTGTTGTTTGTGCGAAAGAAATCTGCAACGCCTGAGCACCACGATCTGAAAACAACAATGTTTTTGCAGATTGTACTCGTCGTACATGTACAAAATGTATGATGTACAAAAATGATGTAGGCATTCAAAAAATAAGCGAAATCATGCCTACCTTTTCTCTCATTTCTAATTAATGATCTTTCAGTGCATGAACAATTCAACCTATTTCGTAATGGTCGAAATAGGTCAACTGATAACGTTATCTGGCAGCCTTCTCAGAAGAAAGATTTATCTGGCGGCCAGTCATCGATTGTGATGTCACGATAACAAATTTCGTCGGAGATGTCAGCTGTAGATTCAACTTTGACCTTTCATTTCTTAGTCTCTTAAATCAGCCGTTCTATCATATATGTGTACCGCCGCGGCAAAAGGGTCCAGTTGTCGACTCCTACATGTTGCTCATTGTAGCATATCTGATGTATATAAATACCAAACATTAGATATGCTACAAGGAGCAACATGTACGAGCCGACAACTGGACCCTTTTGCCGCGGCGGTACACATATAGAGTCGGTTGAAGGAAAATGTAATTTTTGGGCTAAGGGGGCTGGCATTTTCTTCGGAAAGGGGTGGGTCCCAAATATACTGGGAGGGGGGGGGTCATAGATTTTTTGACATGAAAATAGGGGTAGTCACAAAAATATTTTATCAAAAGTAGGGGGGTCACAAAATATTTCATGGTAAGTATGCACGAAATCGCACCATTTTGCGGTCCTATTTTTAAAAAAATTCTGAAGCTGAGGGGGCACATCCCCCTCATACTCCACCTGCAAGAATTGTCAGTCAGAACAGACTGAAAACACCGAAAACCCCTGCGATATGCACAAAATAATGGGTTGTGTTCAAGTTGGTAGGGGGGGGGGGGGGGGTCATAAAATTTTCAGCCCTCGGATAGGGGGGGGGTCATGAACCCGGTCATGAAAAAAAATTGCTGGGTCTTTCCGCTTTTTTGGGACCCACCTCCTTCCGCCGAGAAAATGCTAGCCCCCTAAAAAAACCTGGGAAGGGGTTCTCACATGAGCCACGGTTTTGGGGTATAATTTCCCCATTTTAGGTAGCCTATATCAAGGACTATTTAAATCAATAATTTAAATAGTCCTTGCCTATATCGATGGGTGGGTTTTTGTCACAGACCTAATCACTGATGCGCCCAAATGGAAAAAAATTGTGTTTTTTGGTAAAATTGTCTTAAAAAGCGCCCCATTTGGTCCAAATTGGGTGTTTTGCGGAAAAATGATATGGTGAAGGGTTGCAAAAATTGCCTTTATAATAGAGAACTGTCTGCATAGCACTCCCCCATACAATTTTTATGGGCCATTCAGAGATGTGATGAATGAAAGTAATCAGGTTCAGTAATCCTTGATGGCCTACTTCCCAGGGGGGGGGGGGGGGGGGGCACTCAAATATGAAAGTGACATACCTGCAGGCTACCGGCTTTAGAAATGTGGGGGCAATAGGTGAGAAATACATTGAAAAATAGGGGTCATTCGGTAGGTTAAAAAAATGGGCCATTCTGAGTGATTTATTGGCAAGAGCGAAAAATAGGGGCAATCGGTGTCAGTTTTTGAATTAAATAAACCTAATTTTGACATTTAGGCCTATGAAATCGCTGATGATCTTCAATTTTTTTTAGAAAATCGACAAATTTAGGGGGAAAATCAGGGCAATGGATGAGAATCATCATAAAAAAGAGGATTATTAACACTTAACTGCATAAGGTACCCCACACTTCCGTTATTGCATAAGGGGGGGGGGGGCCCATACATAGTAGCCCCCTTATAAAAACCACTTTCCCGCCCGAAATTTTTAATAATATTTATATTGATACTCGCGAGGCATCTCGATTTTGGCCAAAATTTGAAAAACCAACTTCCCGAAGGAATTTTCCAATGAAATTTGGCTCAAATTAGGAGATCATGAATAGATTGACATTGTTGAAACAAAATTAAGAAAATTTTACTCCGGGGTGGTTTTATGGGCAAATCAATTTTTTTCGCACCCCCTAAATGCTAATTTATGCTAATTAGCTCAAAAACGACGCAGTCGATCTCTAATTTTTTTTCGCCAAAAGAAGCGCAACTACTATTTTGGCAATTACAAAAATTACCAGCCCGATATATTGCAGCGTTAAAATGCGAGAACCGAAAAAACCAAATGTTGGGTACCATGGAACCCCCCCCCCCCGTTATGCAGTTAAGTGTTAAGGTTGACTTTCAAAATAATGGGGGGTCAATACAGCTCAGTGAAAGGGAGGACATTAGGTGAGAGCGGAGCAAAAAAAAGGGGTCTATCGACAGGAGCATGACGCGTGCCAATATATGGGATGGGAGTGCTCCCCCCGGGACCTACTTACATAAGTTAAAGATACAGTGCAGTTTCAGGGCCCAAAATAAGGTTTTGGGGCGGGCAGGCAATTTTAGCCAATTTTAAAAGGGCACCACTTGACTCGGAGGCATTACATGTTAAAGCTGTATTTAGTTTTTTAGGGTACCAAGGCAAATGGTAGGGGCACCGACGGCAAATTTTCTTATTGCCTTAGGTTAATTTGGGCCCTGCAGTTTAAAGTGTTAGGGTAAGGGTTTGGGTTAATTTTAGGGTTACGGTTACCATTATAAACTGGGATAATATTAGTCACAGGTAGTGATCACTCCCCAGATTATTACACCTAACTAAGCAGTTAGGCCTACTACTCAGTTTTGTGATCCGAACTATCCATGGGTAAATTGTGCGTTCTTTCTCCGGGGGATGAACTAAGTTGATTACAGGAAAGTGCCGCAAATTCGGATATATTTAGACTGAAGGACTATAAATTAAATCTAGCACTTAGTTGCCATCTACTAATCTAGCATTATCAGATCAGTTGACAGTGCATCAGACTTATAATCCATATGCCCCGGATTCGAATCTCGGGTAAGGCTTTTCAGTTTTTTTCTCAAGTCTTAACCCCTGAGAGAGAGAGAGAGAAAACAAAATATTTGTACTTCTCTGAATCTTTCAAAATTTGCACCAAATGTCTAAAATTTCAGCATATTTTTTACAAAAACTAAGTAAGGAAAGAAAAAATACCAAAATGAGCTCAAAGGACGTGGAATGGTCTAATTCAAAATAAAGTTACTCTGAGTCATTTACGCTTGCAATAGGTAGCGTTTAAAAAGATTTCTAAAATGTTAATCGATTTGGATTCTTTTATTATGTTTTTCGGCAAAGAGTTTCATAAAACAGGATCGTTCGATCTAAGATCTTTTCTCTCAGTCCATCTAAGGTCATTTTCTATGGGCCATTCAGTTTTATATCACTCATTCATAAATTCTAGGCATTTCATTGGTTTATTACTGTTTGATAAGTTTTATCATGCATCACCCCCTCTAAACTAGCATTGCACTGCATTGAAATACATGATGCGCCAAGTCAAGTCATAGTTAAGTTGTCGATGTTTTGATGTTAAAGAATTTATGAGTGATATAAAACAAATATTGATAGCCTGAAATTAATGTGATAGATGTATAATTGTTCCATTTCACTTGCCACATCGGCTTGAGAAATGGAATGATACATCTTTCACTTTGTGATGATACTTCTAACATCACACTCGAAGTTGGTTAATATTTATATAATATTAGTGTACACAGTCACATGCATGTGAACAAAAAAAAAAAAAGAAGGAAAAAGGGGTAACTTGCTCTGAGCAACACAGAAAGCAACTTGTGTTTAAGAGTCTAAAAAACAAACTTTCAACAAAGGTGTTATTTTTCAAAACAAGAACACAACAAATGGGTACTTAAAAATAAAAACCTCCCAATTAGGGGGTAACATTTTAAGTGAATCGGTAGTGTGCTAAGTCCTTGTTTGGGGAAGGATAGCTAAAACTTGTTTAACCCTAACACCACCAAACCTCACAAAGTCCCATTCCACAAAATCCAGATCGTCACAGACTGGAGTTAGCTATAAATCACGAAAATGCTGCCAGGGCAGTGTATCCCGTTGGCTTGCATCAGTGAATGTTGGATCGGGATGCGTCCCGAGTTCGATTCCGGGGTGAAACCACCCATTTTTAACATGTAAATGTCCGAGGAGAGTTTTTAAACGAAGAGGTGCTTAAAAGTGTTAGGTTTACGGGGTATTTTGAAAACCATAGTTCATGCATGTGTATATCAATATGAGTTGACATTGCAACAGGAATGCATATAATCCTCCACACAAGAATTAATTGAAAAGAAATAAACTAATATCTTAACCATCTGAAAACAGTATTTTATTTCGCTCCATTTTCAGACATTTTGTTTGCTATAAAATTCTTGATTTATCTGAAAATATTGATATAGAAACTGTTTACAATATGTTTACAATATCTGGAGTTAAATACTTGAGTATTAGGCAAAACAAAATGAATATAAGAACACAACAATGGCCAAAGTCCATGCTGCCTTCTAGGGCAAAACTACTAACAGGCATGAGAATGATTTTTCATGAAAATATCTAAAATTGGTAAAATTTAACCAAAAAACACTAAAAAGGTTAAATCAAGCCCCAAATTATATGAATTAAAATTATCTGGATGATTTTGGATGACAAAATATCTGAAATCAGATAATTATCTGAAAATTCTCATGCCTGTACTAATGAAAGATTAATACATAATTCATCACTGTCGGGCAATATACTTCCTTTGGCCTTGGTAGGGAAGCTAGACTAGGGTCACTGTTACATTCTGGTATTCAATTCATCATGTGAGTGCAAGAAAGTCATATCTGCAATAGCTGCCTTAAGTTATATCTATTTAACACCTAGTCACTAGAATGTGAAAATCCCTCAAAATTTCCCTGCCATATGTCAGTGGCTCTTGAAATGGTTCTTCAGTTGATGGTCAAGAGCATAAGACTGAAGATCATACAGTGTACTCCAAATTAATGACAAATAGCATCTACTGCAGATATGACTTTCTTGCACTCCACCATTTTGATTTGATTGCTGTGTAAACCCTATTATAGATCATCATGTGAGTGCAAAAAAGTCGTATCTCCAATGGCTGCCTTATGTTATATTTATTAAACACCTTATCACTTTAATATGAAAAATCACTCTCTCCAATATGTCAGTGGCTCTTGAAATGGTTCTTTACCATCACCTTAAAGGTTACATGCAAAGAAGTGAACACTGATCAGTAATATATCAGTTAACACACATATAAAATGAATACACAACAATTCCTGCAGTTTTTGCTTCCATAATAAAAATAAAAGCATTT
>JXSR01S041768.1:0-12230 GCA_000969725.1 Ophiothrix spiculata | reverse complement strand
TGGTTTAGTCCAGGACTAACTAAGTTAGTCCCAGACTAAATCATTTATGTGTTCTAAAGATAATTGAGATGTTTTAAAACAGACAAATGAATCATATAGTAAAAGTTTCAGTTTAAATCTTTTAACATAAACTTAAATTACCGCTAGATTTCCCCCAAAATGTGTGATATTCCACAATTTCAAATTTCACTTAGTCCCGGACTAAGTTAGTCCTGCTTTGTGCATACGGACCTTTAAGATCAAGAATGAAGACAATTATCTGCCAAAAAACAATACACATCATTATTGGAAAAACATACACCCCTATTCAAACATAAAATATTCCAAATCAAGTACAGAATTGCGCGTCAGATGTGTGCGTGCATCTCCATAGCACCACGATTTTCAATGTGTTGGTTCAATGTGTTGGTCAACTGGGCGTAACGCTAATCGTGCCGACATATATTGTCTAATAGTGGATAGCTGTTTCTGAGTAAAATCACACTCATTGATTAAGAATCTTTAGACACCATATTTTGCCCGGGGGGCTACTCAAGTATAATGTTGCAGGCATAACATGACCACAGATTTTCAAAACACCCCCTGAAGGTTGATTGTTTCTGAAGCCAAAATATACCCTTTTTCACCCATTCACAACCTAAATCGGGAATTTACCGTTACCGTTTTAACACTAGGGTTTGAAAGAGTACCCTATTTCTTGAAAATGAGCTAAAATGGCTGTTTTTGATACCCTAAAAGGTGTCACCTGATACAACCTTTTAAACAACCCTAATTCACCTTTTTCTTGGTCACTCTATGTCTGCAGCATTATACTTGAGTGGCCCCCTGGGATATTTTGTCAATAGGGATGCCTCAGTAATGGCTTTGTCAGCTGTGCATATATGAGGGGTGCTCTGGCAAAATGAGGAAAAAGTCACAAATTTCAAAACTGAGTTTATGACATATTTTAATTCTCTATAATCTCAGCTTTTGAATGATATATAATAAGTCACACTTAATTCTTTCCCCATTCTTCATAGAGATATTGAATTCCAAAGCAGTATATACACTGAATATATTGTTACAAAAGTTAGCCGCAAATCACTTTCAAAGATACTGATTACTACAGTAAGTAACGTAGCCTGGTTTTCAAAAGTGGGGGCCATAATATGAAGACGAACCGACAGAATTGTATTGACCATGCGAGCGGAGGGAACAAAGTGAGAGGAGCGAATAATGGGTGGGGTCCAGGGGCCCGCCTTAGGGCCCCTAGTGGGGCCATGGGACAAAGCCCCCCGGAAGCTCCAGGGTATTAGCTATTTGACACACCGCAGGAAGGCTAATTTGAAGCATTTTTTATTTATGTAGTTATAATGGTGCCAAAATGCAATGAAAATCATCTATACAAGGTAGTTTTTGCAGAAACCCGACATTGGCAGGCACTACAACCGCTTGGACCGATCAGCTGTTTATGCGGTATCGCCGCCAGGCCTGTGGCCGGTCGGCTCAACTTTACCGACGGGCGCTTTTTTAACCAACGGACGGTCATGGGGGGGGGGGGGCCACTGGTATATAATAGCAACAAACAATCAATTAACCGTGGTTAATTGCACTTCCCGGCAAAATTGACCTTCAAAACTTTAGGTATAGCTAGGTAAACATTTATGCATGAATGCGTTTTATGTCAAAAAAACGAAATTTGACTTTTCACCCTATTGTTACTTTAGATGCCATTTATTCAAAATGTTGTTTTGCGACTTTCCTCTCATTTTGCCAGAGTAGCCCACACATATTTTCTTAAATTTATGAAAATTGCAATATTAGCCTTACAGAGAATACACACTTTTGACATTTATGTATATAGCATCAGAACTATTTTATTGATTTGATAAGTTGCTTTGATTTTTTTAGTTTCATACTTTCCTTGGTACAAAGTAAAACTGACAAATTATCCTATGGTAAACAAAGATCAGTGCTTCATGGTTTACAACTCAAATGAATTTTGACCACCTACCTTCATGATGTTTATTTACTTAGACATATAGGTTCAAATTGGGGTTATGAACTTAAGTTAGCAGAACGTAACTACACACAACTTGTAATGGAGCATGGTCCAATTTGTTAAAATTTGGCTTTCCGTTTCATATATGAGGTTTTATGGGCAATTTCGTATTTTATAGCTGCCTATACTTTGCTCTGCAAATTTAATCATCATTTTCGTCTATTATTAGAAATATTTTTACGACTTCAGTAAAATTTCAGATGGGTTACAAGAAATATTTGAGTTTGTTTTGGTCTAAAAATCCTCAAAACGTTTGAAAAATTAGAAGAAACAGAACCATGCTCCTTTAATTTGTTATCATCTTAATATCACCTTATTTAGGTGTTCACCAAGGAAACCCAACTTGTTACTTGGTACCAAGTAAGCTAATGGAAGCTTATCTTCAACAGGGCTCCAAGATGTTTTTAAATTCAGTTTTTGAATGCAGGAGGAAGACCGGTATTGAACACTTTTTGCCAATTTGTTTACTCTTAACATACAAAAGTTTCTGATATTTTGCTTTCAAAATACCTCCTGGGGCATGGTCTTTCTCATGATACATTTTTGTAAAACTAGCTGTTATGTTAAGTACAATTTAATTTTTAGATGCTGTTCAAAGTCAACCCGGCATGGGGTGACTTTGAACAGGACACATTTTTTCATTTCAAACGAATCATACTCTTAATTAAACAATAGAATAAACTCTAGCACCAAACAGAAAACACTGCATGCTTAGTGGATTGTTTGCATGGGTGATTACCTCTGATAACATGTTTTACGAAAAGGTATGGATGCCAAATTACCTATCTTTGTACAAGCTGAAATGGATTGTAGAGTACGTAATCTGGTTTTGGATAAGAGGTCCTTAATCAAGTGTGTTGCGTTCTTTGAACCAACATTTCCATTTCTAACCCATTCCTGACAAAAATAACCACATAGTACTCCCATTTACTAGAATAAGTTCAAGAGGATAACACTTAGAGTTTTTGAAGAAAATGTTTACAGCATCCATCGTTCCTGTTCCTGGAACAAAGTGAGATAAATACATTCCTAGAACTAGAAAATACCATTATCCCACAGAAATATATCTCTTTTGATTATAAAAATACAAAAAATGGGTGATAATGCAAACACAGTGTCCCAGACTTGGAACTCTAAAAGCAACAACCAATGGTTCTGGTTACCCAGCTAAATGCGTGTGTTTATATGGGAGATTTAGGTGTTCAAAGTCCCCCCGGATCGTTTTTTCTCAATATAGAGAATAAGAAAGAAATTTGCAAAATTATTTTCATACATAATTGTAAACTATCATATACCTGATCAAACCATATTGATTTTAATTTGATTGGATCAGTGTTACCATAGTAACCATTAAGATTTTTCTTACCTATGAAAATTGCTATAAATTTGGCAACACATTTCTAAGGCTATAACAAACAACTGGCAAAACATATGGAAGTGTCTCTAAGATGTAACATTTCTTATAGAACCCCCTTTTCAATCTTTAATTAAAAAAATCATTTCATCAAGGATAAGTGAGATAATGGCTAATTAATTTGACCAACTCGAAAGTTTTCAAAGTCACCCCGCTGTTCAAAGTCACCCTGGTTTACGGTACTCAGAGAAAAACCCTCGGAAGTGAGAATGGACTAAAAACCAGACCTGAAACTGAATCTTAAAAAAAAAGAGCTGAAAACTGTTAAATTCTGCACCAAAGAGCTTAAATTTGGCTGATTTATCAAGAAAATGAGCTGAAAAGTGTAATAGAAAGAGCTGAAATCAGCTGAAAAGTGAAAGAAAAAGAGCTGAAATCAGCTGAAAAGTTTCAGGTCTGAAAAACCAAATGCACCAAGTGCTGGGCCAGGGAATCGAACCCGGGACTTCATTGGTGCAAGACGAGGGAACTGACACTGCGCCAACCCGCTCCCCCATTATACATGGTACTTGCTACATACCTCTAAAACTTTGCTCTCTAAATTTCTGTTGTAAGTTATCATGTTTATCACCATATGCTCGGCATACTGCTGTGGAATGTTCTGTTGAAAAATGATTTTAAAAATGTGATTATTACACCAGATCTCATCGTAGATTATTCCAGCATAAGAATATGGGCGGCTGTCAATTCTAAGGGCTAACTAGAACCCCGGGAGGGGTACTTAGTACACAACTGATTCTGGGATGTACCGCAAACTTGGGTAGCAAAATCAGGCTGTCTGGTATGCCAATAGGTCCTTTTTCTTTGCAAAATGTTTTATTTTGATGGGTCTGTTTTTCAAAATTTGATATTTGCGCCAACAATTTTAGCGTAAACTTTCGCATAAAATTTCAATTTTTGTATAATTTTGACTCAAAATTTGGGCATTTGGTATATGGATGGGTCCCTTTTTCTTTGAAATTGGTATATACACAAGGGGTACTTCACATTTCCCAGCGGCACACCCCTACCAAAACCAAATTTGAGTACCCCCCCCCCACAGGGACTAGAACGTTGCATGTGACATTTTGTCATCTTACCAACAACATGCAGGTATACCTTTAAGCTGGTTTCAGAGTGTCACTCGTGGTGGTCGCACAACCAGCGTGACGTCAAAATTGATTTAAAAAAAAACCCCAAAGGTCTCCCAAGCGCAGAGACGACTCATAACTCAAGTGAGCCAACTCGACCTTGTCGCACCTGAAAATTTTGCGGCAAGCATGACAAGCTGATATATTGATTACCTTGTCATGATGGTTAAAATCAGTGACACATCTTTTTGAGTTTCAAATATGCAAATATGTTGTGCTACATCACGACAGCTTAAAGCTGCAACAGTGACAGCTACTCTGAAACCACCTAAGCTTAAACAGGTATAGCCTAAAGTTTTACATAAGGCCTAAAAAAAATTGTTTGATTGGCGTAACCTGACCGACCCTATTTTACCACCGACCCTAAATATTTTTATTTTTTTGAGCATGGTAAAAACCTCCAAATCCCAAATTTGATGCGAATTGATTCATGGGGGCCCCCAAGATATGGCTTGCAGGACATTCAAAATGACAAATAAAAGATGTGTTACAGAAAAAGTGAAGATGTTTTTGTTTATATGTTGTATATTTTGAGTTCTTGTATGTGAAACATAGACTATAAAAAAAAATCTGACCTACGTACCCTATTTTTTTTTCTATGTTACGTCAATCAAGCAATATTTTTTTAAAGCCTAAGTGACACATAGACCTTGAATGCTGTAAGTTGATTTCGCTACATAAAAAAGAAAGCTGTAGAATTTAAACAATTACAAGGGTACAATTTTTTTCTTTATGATTTTTTGTTATATCTTCTGTGGTATGATATAACATGTTGATGCAAGTATCCTCACCACCAAATTTCTTTATTGCACAATTGTGTTTTGGTCCATCTGATGTCAAATTACTCACTCTTAAAGAGATTGGCCTAGATTCTTCCCACTAATTTTTGTACCTACATATTCTTTTACATGAATCAATAGAACATGTTTATAGTAATATAACCTACAAGTTGTTTTCCATGATTTTGAGGAATATTGGAGAAAATCACAATTCTTTACCTACTTTAATTTTTTTACATCGGCGCAAAAAAATGGTGTGAAAACAGTGTTTCTAATTTCAAAACTTAAAAAGAGCTTGTTTCTACACCTGTGATGGGCAAACAAATTATTTTTGATGAAATTGTTTCTTTTTTAATAAGTATTAAATTATTTCCAGGAGCTTTGTTTGATGTTTTATCTGGTAAATCCATCTGAGGTATAAATTTAGGATTAGAAAACACAGGATAGTCAAACCACCATCAAAGAATGATATATTGCAAATTAATTCTCTATTAATTTGAGCCATTTCTGTGTAAGTTTTTGTACTTTTTTGGATTTTACTACACTGTTAAGTTTTATTTAGAGCATTTCCATAAGTTTTCAATTTTAATTGAAATCTAGGCTAGACCCTTTAATGTCTAAGCTAAAATCATTCTTCATTTAATTTTGCTAATTTGTTACTTTATTTTGAAATAAACAAATAATATTGAGGGCCTTGAGCCACAAGGCTGTATCTGCAACACAATTAAGTTCTGATACAACAGGTACAACACAGGTACCACATGCAAGCTATTACGTGCATTATACCTAAACAAATAATTGTTTGATTGGCGTACCATAGAAAAAAAATAGGGTAGGTCGGATTTTGTTTAAAATAATTCTTTTTTTATTTTTTAAATCTATGTTTCACATACAAGAATACAACATATACGACACATTTACAAAAACATCTTAACTTTTTCTGTTACACATCTTTTATGTGTCATTTTGAATGTCCTGCAAGCCATATCTTGGGCCCCATGAATCGATTCCCATCAAATTTGGGATTTGGAGGTTTTTTACCATGCTCAAACAAATAACAATATTTAGGGTCAGTGGTAAAAATAGGGTCGGTCGGGTTAAGCCAATCAAACAATTTTTTAGGCCTTTATCTATTACTTGCACATGTGGTTAGCATTGTGTCAGTGACCCTTTTTTTTGATAAGATAAATTACTAAATTAGGCCATTGGGCACATAAAAATCAGATCTAAAATTTATTAGTACAGTATATAAAAATAACAGCTAAATTTTTAAAAATCACCTCGTGTTCATAGTTTTAACAAGAGATCTTCAAGTCAGCAACTCAGCATATATTTGTAAATTATTGACTAAATTTCACACTCATAAAACTTACCTTTGGGTAAACCTAGTTGTTGTAGTTCATTTGATAATGAGTCACCATCTACATTATATTTTGCAGCACTTGTTAAAATAAAACTAAGGGCAGCTATGCTAGCTTTTACGTCACCAAGTTCTGAAATAAAACAAATCAATTTGAATGTTTCTGATTGTTTCTAACCAGGATTTCCAGAAAACTTAATTTTGTTGGTCTCTTTTCAAAATATCTCAAGAAATGAATAAACTGCTAGATGTCATGAAATCAGAAAGAAGACTGCCTAGGCCTAACAATGACAAGTCCTAGGGTCATAATATGCACAGCATACAAAAAGTGACTGAGATAAAAGCTGAGCTGGCACAATGCTAAGCAGAATTGCCTCTATAGAAAAAAAATTGTTCTTTAACCCATACCCTCCTACTTACTACAAAGTACTACAGGCAGAAATCAGGAATTAGCCTAAGTCTGAATACGTCATAGACGACGGATATAAATGGGAATGGAATTGCTGCTGAGGCAGGCCACACTCGGTGGCTCGCCATAGCTGAACATTGGATTGGGATTCAGGGGTTCTAATCCCGGGGGGAACAGGGGATGCAGACATTTTTGTATGACGAATTCGGACTTAGACAGTTTTGTTTTTCAATGTGCAAGAGTTAGGGTTATACTAATTATAGGGAAGTCACAACTCTCTATTCCATCTAACACTCACATACTATGCGACAAAACCACGGCATATATCCACAGTATATTTCCTACTTTTTAGAAGCAAATTTTGCAATTTCAGCGCTAAACTGTTATGATTTTTGACTTTGTTACAATTACGAAAAAAGATAGTAATTTAGTATGAACTGATGGCACTGGAGTGAAAAAAATAGACCATTTGGGAGCATGCTATATGCTAAAAAGGAGAGTACTATGTAATTTCAATCTGACCTATACCTTTTCTTGTTTTTTCAGGGGGGGGGGGAAAGCAGGCAAGGCTTCTTTCAGGGCGGGGCAATTGACCCCCCCCCCCCTCCACCTTTGTGCCCTTCTGGCTACGCCACTGCATCTTATCACAACACACATTTTCACAAAAACACATTGTTGTTGAAAAAGGCATTTAGGGTTGGTGGTGGGCCAGTCAAGTGTAATATTGCAGGCATAGTGTGACCAAGATAAAGGTGAATTAATAGGGGGATTGAAAGGTGAATCAGATTCCACCGTTTAGGGTATCAAAAATAGCCATTTCAAGTATATAGGTAGTTTTTCATACCTAGTGTGAAAACGACAGGGCTACAATTTTGGCACGAGTCTGAGAGTCCACTCTTACAAAGACTCGCGCAAAACATGTCCACGAGAATCCAAGTAGACTCTTGTAAATCCTAAAAGCTCCCACACAAAGTGAATGGAGGAGAATCCAAAGACTTGAGCAAACTCCATCCATGAGAGTCCAAATGGACTCTCGTACCTCTGAACGAAATTCTACCCCTGAAACAGTATCGGTAAAATCCCCATTTTTGGGTGTGAATAGGGGATATTTTGGCTTCAAAAACAATCACCCTTTAGGGGGCGTTTTGATAAACTGTGGTCACGCTATGCCTGCAACATTATACTTGACTGCCCCCCTCACCCTGGGATTAAGGCATACAGGTTTGATGTGTGACCGGTGTGTTATATGTTTCTGTGGCTTACTGTGTCTTACTGCCAAAATGGAAACTGATTTTCTCTTGTCTTTAAGAAATGCAATACTCAGTTAAATCAGGCCAGAATAATACATAATAATTTCACTCTCTGTGTCAAAATCTTACCATATTTGGCATCAGCTGTTAATTTGTACACTTTTTCATACTGGAATAAAATGAAAACAAAAATATATCAACATAGCAACTGTGTAGTGATGCACAAATGGAAGTTCATTTAATTTGAAGTTTGGATAAATCATATTCAACAACTCACCGTACCGTACCTCCTTTTACAAGAGTGTACTGTTGTTGATTTCTGATGAACCTCGCAGTTGATATTTAAATTAGCCTGTCACGTAGGGCACAACATTCACAGAAGTGCGTCTACGCAGTACACATATAAGTCGGCACATTCTGGGCATCTGGTCTGGTGCTTGGAAACAGTTGAAAACAGTAAAACAACAAACACTTAAAGGAGCATGGTCCGATTGCCTCAACTTTTTTCAAACTTTTTGAGATTTTGGTATCAAAATGTTGATCATATTATTCTCAAAACCCATGTGAAATTTCAAGGCTGAGTTATGTTCCATTTTGGAGATATAAATGTTAATGTGTCTTATTATGGTAACCATAATTAATTTTACACAGTAACATTTGGGTGGCTCTGAAATACAAAATTGCCAATAAAATCAGAACGGTTTGACCGATTCAGCTGAAACTTTGAAACTTAGACCTCTTGAGTAGTCGTCTTTTATATGACATCAAAAACTTAATTTTGAAAAATTGGACCCAGCTCCTTAAAGCTGGATTCAGAGTGTCTGTCGTGGTGGTCATACGACCGGCATGACGTCAAAGGTTTTAAGTGCGCAAACCCGACCTTTTCACATCTGGACAATTTTGTGGCAAGCAAGACAGCTACTCAGAAACCACCTTAAAAACTAACATTTTCCTGCACATGTTCTGCTAAATATTTTATGAAGATAGATATTTGTTATTTAGAATTTTATTTCAATCTCTATTCATAATTTTTTAGAATTATTTTCGTTGTTGAAAGGTATTCAAACATGCTACAGAGTTGTTCATCACAAATCAACAACTCTGCATCAGGCATGTTGGCATATTTTTATACAGGAAATCATGCTTAATGTAGATTTTCAAATGTTTTTATACATGTGTGGTTAATTTGTCAAGTTTGTGCAATGTGTAGCAAAGGGTGTAAAATTCAGTTTAGAAAACACAGGTTGGTCACTACATGAGAATTAAATACACGATAAACTAAATGTACTTACATTTATTTCATCACCTAGTAAATTCTTGATTACTTGAACACACAACTGTTTCATTTTGATGGATGTCTGGAAAAATAGAGATTTAATATGATATAGTGCTTAATACCCATTTAGCATGTCACATACAACGTTGTAAAATACCATAATGGACAGTTAATTGTTGCAAAATTGTGCGAATATGTGCACAATATGATTCAATTCAATTCAATTCAATAGTCGCACGATACGGTAATCTGATTATTAGTTGGTGGCCTGTCTGTGATTGAACTATCGGATTATCGCAGTGAAAACAAATGCCAATTTCCTATGCAACTCTATGGAAAAATAACAATTTTCAAAATATTTTGATGCCAAAATCATGTGAGACGTGTGGTATTCAAACCAGAACAAGATGACAAAACAGCTCCTGATTCAACAGATTTCCTCCTTACTAAATAGAAAAAAAAAATGAAGGGATACTTGGCTGAAGTATTGATTGTTTTCATCATGTCCAATACGAATCATTTGTAAATCATTGTGTTGCGTATGACGTACACTCGTTTCTAAAGTATTTCCGCACAATTAAAAACGTTTAAAAACCTCGTTTTTTATATTAAACGACACAGAATCATCAAAGATTCACACTAGTATAGGTAACTTATCTATTCAATATGAATAAATCGATGTTTCTTTTAATATTTGATCTTCCATTGCCATCCGATTTCATGGACCATATACAAATACACCACAAGTACAATGTACATTGTAACTAATAATTTTTTTCATAACCTCATTACCTTGTAACAGGATAGAATATTTTCAGGGTGTAAGTTTTAAAACAAATGTGCAGAAATGTATATAAACTCAATTTTTTATGTTCAGATGAAAGTAGTAATATGATATGCATTACATGCCATATTTTCAAATGCAATGAATACAATTCCACATTAGTTAGTTCGATGATTATACAATATGTGTCCCGCCGCGGCAAAAGGGTGCAGTTGTCGGCTCCTACATGTTGCTCATTGTAGCATATCTGATGCATACAAATAGCATACATCAAATATGCTACAAGGAGCAACATGTACGAGCCGACAACTGGTCCCTTTTGCCGCGGCGGTCCACATATAGACTCTGTCAAAAAATGATGAAAATAAACGCCTTTTGAGATATGGCTGAATAAAGGTTTTGTGCGGAAATACATTTTTAAGCGGCAGTGTAGGTCCACTTCCGGGCTATATGCACCTTTGCATGCTTCTACTTTTGTCAGGGGTGTAACCAGATGTGACCACTAGGGAGGGAGGGGGTGTTGGGTTCAAGACTCAAGAGGTTTCCCCGATTTCTGTAGGCTACTGGCTTGGAGGGGGTTATTACGTGTGAGCTGCTTGTCACAAAGCCCTAAACGGCTGGTATCCAGACAGACCCAGACCTTTTTCTTAAAAGAGGGTGTATATTTTTTGCCGACAAGCCAAGTTTTTTGCCGACAACGAAAATAGAGTAACCGCTATATCTCCTATCAAGGGGTGTCTGAGGGGGATATGCCCCCTCAGGAGATAGAAAATTTTGAAATCACAAATAACTTGATTTTGTGCAAAGCTTTCGCTACTTGATGATTCATGTTTAGGGGGTGTCTGAGGAGGATCTGCCCCCTCAGATTAAGGAAATTTCAAATCACAAATCATTCGATTTGGTGCACAAATTTTGCTACTTGATGTTTCTTGTATGGGGGGTGTCCGTTTCTTTCTTTTTTCTATTCTCCTTTCCCTTTTCTCTTCTTCCCTCCTTTCTTTCTTTTTCTCTTTTCCTTCCCATTTTCTCTCTTCTTCTCCCTTTCTTTCCTTCCCTCTTTCTCTTCTTCCTCCCTTTCTTCCCTTCCACGTTTTTTGCTCTCCTTCGTGATTTTTTCTGGTTACGACCCTGATTTTTATTGCTGCTGTGGCAAAACAGAAAAGTGTAAAACGAAACAGTTGATAGAGCTAAAGTGACATGTAGTAAGAAAGCATTAAAACTCCTCCTTAACAGTACAAATCATAAGGACATTCACCCTAATTCAAAGAACAGTGTATGGAATGGCTTTTCCATTTTCTAATGCAATAACTTGTAGTATGTGTCAACCATCTTGTGACATTTTATGGGTGCATGTCATAGATTTACAGGGGAGATACAAGGCACGGCACCATTTTTATTCCGGCATGGAGACAAAATTGGAGGTATTCGGGGTTTTTGCCGAGGCTTGCTGATGATGCATCGCACCTTGTCATAATGCGTGAATATTGAAACACGCACACACGCTTTGCATGCAGGTTGCCGTATCATTTGCGTAAAGTATTATTTGCGCAGGTTGTCTCTACGTGTAACCAAGTCTCTGCACTGGGGATTGAATTTGGCGGGTATCAAGTGGACCCGAATACCCCCAATTTGAGCTCCATGGCTGACGCCATTACACGGGCTGGTATACAAAGCCTCCCTGGAAAAAATTGAGTACATTTCTAGTACTGTACTCGAAATGTACTATTTTAACCACATTCCAAAGGTGCAAATTTGGAACACTGATTTGAGTACAATTCTAGTACAAT
>JXSR01S041765.1:3535-17368 GCA_000969725.1 Ophiothrix spiculata | reverse complement strand
TTCATTTAAGTCATTCACTTCTTTTTCAATATCGGAACATGATGAATGAGAAGTTTTGCAATTTTTACAAGTCCAATTTTTTGGATCTATTCGTTTTAATTCTGCAGTTTTTAAATTAGTACATTTTTTATGGACGTGTCTTTTACAGATTAAACAGATAATATTTCTATGACATTTTTTAACTACCCATGCTTGTTGACAGACACATCAAGTTTCTGACACGTACCCTAAAAGCCGGTAAACCGGCTCATCGGGTATACGGTACATGTACACGTGAGCCAGTATACCGGCTCGTCGGGTTAAAAATTACATGTGCATAATTTTTTTCTTCTGTAGTTATCTTTAAAACGGGATATTATTTTTGTAGAAGTTATTCAGGCAGAAAACAGGTGGTAAATTCATTTTGGGATATTTGTAACATTGACGATAGTTGAAGTTGTGACTATTTGATGCCTTCAAAAAAGTGGTTGTTGTGCAATGTGAGCATCTAGTACATAGACTCAAAACGGAAATTTTAATGAACGTATATAAGTAAGCAAATGATTAAATTTTGCTGCAGCAATATGTATTTTTGTCTGGATCTAATTTATAAAAGAAAGAAAGAAAGAATTCTTTAGTCTGATAGCCAAGGATAACCCAAGAAAGCCTCTGATGAAGCTTATTTCCATTGGGGTCCTAGATCTTTCTTTAATATTCAGTTTTAGTGCAGGAGGAAAACCGGAGGACCCCGAGAAAACCTGCGGAAACGAGCATGGACTGAAAACCAAATGCACATAAAGCGCCGGGTGAGGGACTGGAACCCGGGACCTCATTGGTGCAAAGCGAGGGAAATACCGCTACACTAACCCGCTTCCCCTAAACATCTTTTTTATTTGTTTTCCCCACAGTGGGATATGAGAGCCAATGAGATAGTTCAAGAATACGACAGACATTTAGGGGCAGTCAACACAATACAGTTTGTAGATAATAACAGAAGATTTGTGACCACATCGGATGATAAATCGCTGCGAGTTTGGGAATGGGACATTCCGGTAGATTTCAAATATATCGCTGATCCCAGCATGCACTCTATGCCCAGTACTACGTTAAGTCTCAATGGTAAGTTTGTACTCAGTTGACTTCAACATACCCTATCCACTCGTCCAATTCAACTATTTTCCGACTGACAAACCTTTTATTTTTTAGATACTCCTACTTTCAATAGTTTGACAAATCACTCTACTCTATGATGAAGCATTATAAAAGTATTTTGACATCATGTTTGGCACACTGGAATGAAATAATCCAGTGCTACAGTGACATACATTCAGAAAATACATAGTTGAATTGGACGAGTGAATAGGGTAAGGGTACACTAAGATTGCATTTTCACTCACTCACTCACTAAGGCGACCTTGGTCGGACTCCTATGATGGCCATCCAGGTTCCTGTGTCAGTCATGGTAGTAGCAAGTTCTTCCCTTGTTAGGCCAGTGTCCTTCATCAGAGTGTCCAAGTAGGTAGTGGCAAGATTGCATTTTACTTTTTGATAAATAAAAACATTAATAAATGTTCTTTTTTTTTCAATTAAGCATATGGTCAAAGCACTTGTTACATTTATTACATTACTAATAGAATACAGCCAGCTGCCTTGCCGCATTCTTATAGTATTAGATGACGTTCTTTTACTTTGTCCTAATATTTTTTAATTCATGATAAATTGCTGTAACTTTGTTTGCTTCTTGCAGGTGCAAGAATGACGCATCAAATTGTGATCTATTTTTTTTGTAGATCACTGTGCTGCAGTGGTTAGAGCTTTGGACTCATAATTGATAGGTTGTTGGTTCAAGCCCCAGCCCAGTCACCACAGTGTTGAGTCCTTGAGCAAGATTCTTTATCTACATTGTTCCTCCCCACACAGGTGTTTAGCAGTCAAGTTAGCTCAAACGGTTAGGCGCTCGTTTGAGGTGCGGAAGGTCCCGAGTTTGAACCCCCGCTGGTGCCAAAAGTTGAGTGTGCTTGAAATCCCTTGGACAAGGAACTAACTGCTAATTGTCTTGTGGAACCCCCGTACAAAACTCAGGGAGCTGATCCGGGCAGCGATGGTGCGTATGTGGGCTGATCAAGGTTCAGCGCCCGTAGAGGTTGTCGCAGAACCTGAAATTATGCTTGGTGTGGAATGGAGCTTACTTGGGCCACAGTGGTCAGCAAACACCTGTAAAGTGTGCAGAGGCCGAGTGAGATAACAAATCTGGGAGGCATAGCGCACTATTAGATATTTTTGTTACCGTTACAGTAAAAAGTACTGGGAAGCTATATCAGACTTGTTTGTGAGGGTGGAGTGGTGTACGTACCCCATAGACATACACAGCATAGTGGAGTCTGGGCTAAATGCACCACACCATTGGCAATGGTCAAGGAAATCTGCCATTTTTATGGTATGGCAATTAAGCTTTGGTTTCAGTGGTGTAACCAGCAGGGGGCGGGGGTATTTTTAGCCTAATTTTGTCCTAGTTTTTGAAAAAAAATGGGGTAAAATCAATGAAAAATCTTTGAAAAGGGGGTTTAGAAAAAATGAAAAACTTGCAAGGTTACCACTTTTTACACTCCCGGTCAAAAGTTTTTGCGCACGCTTTAATACGGGCAAAAATGTAATTATTATATCAAATGACCAAGACTCTGAAAAAATTCATGGGTTTTGTAGGTGCCTAATGTATCCAATATAAATAATCTATGTTTCCTTTGATATTCGATCTTCCATAATCATAAAAATGGCAGATTTCTTTGACCATATACAAATACACCACACACACTTTTTGCTATGTACATTTGTAGGTTATTAGTTCAGTGCTCGTTATCACCATGTAACCGTAAAGAACATTTTCAGGTCAGGAGTTTTCCAACAAATGTGCAGTAATGTACTTAAACTCCATTTTTGAATGTGCGGAAGAAAGTATACAGTATGTTTAGCAAGCCTTATTTTCAAATGCGGTAAATTCAATTCCTGTTGAGCTCTTTAGATCTATATATATATGCAAAATATAAATCCGAAAAAAAATGATGCAAATGATGAACGGTTCTCGAGATATGACTGGTTAATGGTTTTGTGCGCAAACACTTTTGACCGGGAGTGTATGTTGACTTGGGGGACAAGGGATATACTGACCTTAAAAAAGGTGTGTGGTAATTAATAGCTAAATACCAGGTAGCTGTAAATATTTTTTGATCACAATTACAGGTAAATGGCTTGGATGTCAGTCTATGGATAATCAGATCCAGATCTATGGTGCAATGAATAGGTTTAGACTCAACAAGAAGAAGATCTTCAAAGGTCACATGGTTGCTGGCTATGCATGTCAGATGGACTTTGCCCCTGATATGAGGTATGTACTGCAATCGCCATTATTTATTAGAATTGGTATCGGCAACCATTTTCACTGTTGACAAACCCGCCAAAAGTGACAGGCCAACATCTGACAATGCATTTATGTCAGTGTGGCAGAGTTTAGCATAATAGGTCTCGTAATACAAAGGTTGTGGGTTGAAGCCCCTGGCCCAGCGGTTTTCATCTCCTTGTTTCCTTGGACAAGAAACTTTACTCTACTTGCTCCGTGGTTCGGAAGTCACATTAAGCCGTTGGTCCCCTGTACGAATAGACTCCTTCATGGGGTATGCATGCATGTCATGCAAGTACAATGTATATTGATTGATTGATTGATTTGATTGATTAATATCAAAATACAACACCACTTGCATCAATGCACACATGAGTTGAGAAATGCTGACCTTTTGTATTACGTTCTTGTATTGTCCGCCGCCACAATCTATTATACAAATATTGACTGCTTTGAGGGGCATGGTTTAAATTATTTTCCCGAGGTGATCTCAAAACCAAGAATATGCCCAAAGCGAAGCTGAGGGCATATTCATGGTTTTGAGATCACTGAGGGGAAATAATTTTAACCATACCCCGAACAAAAAGCAGTCAATATTCGTTTTATATACTGAATATACCGTGCGAGTCAAAAAAACTGCAATAATTAGATGGAATTCATATTGCAAGAACAAAAGTATTTTCGAACAAATTATATTAATTTCTAAATATGTCATGGCTTAAGCGTTCTTACAGTGAAAGAGTGGTGAAAATTGATAAAGGCGTTGCAAAGATATCCTTATTTGAATAATATGGTATGAAAACAGTTCTGTCCAAATGAGCATGCCTCGTCAAACGAGTAAGTACCAATATTGGATTGAATTTCTTGCCAGCACCTCTTGAATAATAACACATACCGATTACATTGAGACATAGGGGCTGGACGCTAGGCCTAAATTTTTAACTCCTGACCATACGTCCTACTGTGAGGGAAACAGATAAATGAATGACGCTTTGTGGGTCTTTGTAAACAAATGACCTGAACGGAGGCCGCTGATTGGTGTAGGCAAAGAACCTAAACAGCAGTGATTGGCTGTAACTATGCAGACCAACAATCGGCATAAAACAAAAGCAAATGCCGCGATAAACAACCGGGACACGGGGCTCCCCTCTGCATCGGCAAATCCGTTTACTCCATAATTTATTTCATAAACGTTATTACCTTGCTCCAGTGGTCTGAATGTTATCTCCTCTTAATCTATTAATTTATATATAAAAGATAATTTAGTGCAAAACGACACATGTGGGGTACTGTCTTAGAAGGGAGGACTTATTAATCAGTCATTGTTCAAAATGCCTCAAGATCAGTTCACCACGAGCAACATGCTCTTAAGAACTCTCTTATTGCTGAGGTTCATTTTACAACCAAATCTCATGCAGAGTTAAACAGAGATTCTGGGTTGCATTCCCCCAATCGCATGTACCATGTCCATCCACCATCTAATAATAGAATTCAGGCGAAATTTAAAAGAATAGGAACAGTCCATAACCTAAATAAAGAGAGATCTGGAAGACCGCTAATGGCAAGAAGCAGGATAAACGTCGACCGCGTTCGTCAGACATTGTCAAGGGATCCAGAAGTGATCCCGAAATTCCCTGCCAAATGTGTTCAAGTCCATATGTTAACCGATTACTGAATTTTCAGGGCCACCAGGCACCCAAAAACAAAAGAGAAAAAGATAATATCATAATTGTGTCCTCGATAAATAAAACATGCACAACAGTTGGACAGAACTGTTTTTTTGCCTTCCTATTCAAATAAGTGTATCTCTATGACGCCTTTATCAATTTTCCCCATTCTTTCACTATTTTAAAGGTAAATCTATGATCTCTTTAAATATACATTTCATGTTCATGATATCTCTTGTTCTTAATATATGGCTTTCATTTAACTATTGCAGTTTTTTTGACTCAATCGGTATATAGTATATTTTTGTTCTCCGGTTGGTTAAAAGAACCATTTTAGCACTCAAAGCGCCCAATGATAATTTATGATATTTGTTTCTCCTTTCAGTGCTGATCGTATCGTATTTTGCGCACAAGATAACTAGCTTACGCACTGCAGCGCGTGTTTAACCCATAATGAATGCTTAAAGTCTCGCACGTAAAGCTCAAGTTACACGATGCAAAATACTAGCGGGCCTAGTGAAAAATATGCCCCGGGCATAGTAAATTTGTAGGGCCTAGTTAATCCAGGCCCTCACTTTTAACCAATCAGAGGACAGGAATCTATATATGAGGTATATAATTGCATTTAATGCATGACTTTAATTGTGTTGATTGCGTGAAAATAATGGACTTGCATTTGCGTTTCCTTTGAGTATGAATTCAGCTTTTTGTATTTACGTTTGTATGTTGTTTCCATACAGTGGTGTCGGGTACTAAGCATACATTCATCTATAAGGTGGTATCCATTATGCTTACTACATTCAGTATGCAAACCTCAGGGGTGTGATTCTTCAGAATTTTTCCTGACTTCGGGATTTTTTTGTAGATTTCAGGATTATTTTTGTTCAAAATTTCCGCACTTTTATTTGTTTTCAGCCCGATATGGGACATTTTAGACCAATTTTACGCTGTTTTTTCAGGATTTTTCACAACAGCCAGGATTTTTTCCAAAAACCCAATCACACCCCTGAAAACTTTAGGGTAGGTAATTAGCCCCATACACTAATGTGTGACAGATCTTAAATTACATGTGCATGACATGTTTCCACAAAATCTGGGCAAAGTTATAAGTTACAACTTGATAAAGATGATAGAAATTAATAAAACCATAAGAATTTACAATGTAACAAATGATATGTTATTTTAAAAGCTTATCATTTCATGAATTCTTTTTATACATGTTTGTTTACTTTTTATTTAACGTTTTATTGGAACTATACTCTATAAACCTTGAAGTATGCAACAAGCAATCAGACTCTGTTACAAGATCCATAGCATATACCTTTTATTCTAGGACATTGTGAATTGGTGGTTTTGTATTGTGTAAGAGACTAGTAATGATTTATCAGGATTGAATAGGACCAAATCACTGTGTATTAATACTTTTGTATATGAATCGTTTATGATTTTGGTATTATTTTTTGTTAATTTTGTTGCTAACACATGGACAAACATTGCACATAAGTTCATTTGAATATTCAGCAAGATTAGGCACATGGTTATGATTAGAAATATACAGTTTAATTTATTTCTCCGTATGGTTATATTGGTTTTTGTGCATAAATCGGCTGCTTCTTGCATACTTCAAGATTCATAGAGTCACATTTGGTCCAATCAGCAAAACCATCTTAAAATTTGTTTCATTCTTTTTTTTTTCCAGTTACGTTGTGTCTGGAGACGCTGATGGTAAACTTAATATTTGGGACTGGAAGACGACTAAGTTGTACTCTAAACTCAAAGCACATGATGGTGTGTGTATCGGATGCATATGGCATCCTCACGAGACCTCCAAAGTCATCACCTGTGGGTGGGACGGACAAATCAAACTTTGGGATTAAAACTCACCCAAAAATAACTCAGCTAAGTTGTACTCTAAACTCAAAGCACATGATGGTGTGTGTATTGGATGCATATGGCATCCTCATGAGACATCCAAAGTCATCACATGTGGGTGGGATGGACAAATCAAACTTTGGGATTAAAACTCACCGAAATATGGCATAATTGTGAAGTTGAACCTCACAACCTTGGGGGGCACTCAAGTATAATGCTGCAGGCATAGCGTGACCAAGAAAAGGGTGAATTAGGGTTGTTTTTGAGGACAAAAGGGTGTATCAGGTGACACCGTTTAGGGTATCAAAAACAGCCATTTTAGCTAATTTTTAAGAAATAGGGTACTTTTTCAAACCCTAGTGTTAAAACAGAAACGGTAAATTCCCGATTTAGGATGTGAATGGGTGAAAAGGGTATATTTTGGCTTCAGAAACAATCACCCTTTAGGGGGTGTTTTGAAAAACTGTGGTCACGCTATGCCTGCAACATATACTTGACCCCCCCCCCCGCCTCACAACACATGATAGCATATTTATTGGATGCATGTGACTTCCTCTGAGAGCTATACAGTTATCACCCAAGGATGGGATGAATATATCAAACTTTGGGTTTAAAACTTACCCAAACATTTTGTAGTTGGGAATAAAACTCACATCACACTAAATTCTGTCTTGTATGTATTAGATGCATTTAGCATGCTCAGTAGCACTTCAAAGTTTTTACATGTGGATATGATGGACAAATTAAAGTTTGAGATTAAAAGCTCAGCAAAACATAATGGCTTATGTATTGGATGCATCTGTTATAATCATTTAGGCCTTCAAAGTCGTACCCTCGATAGGAAGAACATATAAACTTAAGGATAAAAAACTCGCCAAAACATGAAATGGTTGAACTATAATGATATAGAGCAGGGGTTCTCAACTAGTTCTTACAATGCGCCACATAAATGAGAAAATTGTAGGCTAAAGCGCTACATGCATCCATTTTTCAGTGTCTGTCTAATGCATTTCTTTGTTTTTGAGAGAGCAAAAGCGCCAATCTGTAACAGTCAGCGCCAAATTTGGCGTGTGCGCCGCTAGTTGAGAATCCGTGATATAGAATCTGTTTCCACACAACAATTTGGCGCTACTTTATACTAAAACTTTAAGGTGTTTAATTTACATCCCCATTGCCTTTTTATGGCTATGTTTGCAGAAACAGCAAATTTAACACATAGGGCCAAAAAATTTTCTATGTTAAATTAAAATTTGCATAAATGCCGTTATTGCCTTTTAACACCTTGTATATTGATTTATCCATTCCTTTCATCAACAATGGATACCAATTATCCAGTGGCGTAGCCAGACTTTTTGGTCAGGGGGGGCAAAGACATTTCTTCCCGATTTTTTCCCAATTATTCCCCAGCGTTTGCAAAATTTTCGTACACCCAAAATAAATTCAAGTTAATTTTAAAAACTGAAAAAGAAAAAGAAAAAAAGGTTTTCAGCGATGTTTGCACATCTTTTGACATTATGTTCTGCTTTTCCCCATGTTTCCTGTCAAGCAGCCTTGCAGCTGCTCTATCATTTTTCTTGTCCTTCCCGATTTTCCCGCTGGTTGCCCCAATTTCCCGCTCGATTTTTTGTCGGGGGGGGGGGGGGAGTCTGCCCCCTTGTCCCATGCTGGCTGCGCCACTGCAATTATCCAGGATAATCAAACACTTTCAGGTAAATGCAGACCAACTCCTCAAGCTAGCCTATACTTGATCATCACTTAAGAGACAGGAATTGTGAGGCTTTTCTACATCCATGATACATGAAACACAGTGAGTCTGTTGCAATTTCAGCTATGCATATGCTTTTATGTATCAATTTACTATTATTGTTTCAAATAAATTTCGGACACGAACTGACAATTTGAACGCAGCCAACGCGTATCCACTAGCTGTGACAAGCACAGGATATCGGGAAGTAAGCAACGCCGTTTCCAATCAGTAATAACCAAGGAAGTTATAGGGGGGAACCGTCTTTCTCCGCCATCTTGTGTCGCTCATGGAGCAGAGTTATTGTACCTCCGGATATATTCGGGATTTGACCCGATATCCAGGCAGATCGCTTAAATCTTCACCTGACGCATATACAGCGTGTGCAGTTTGTTTCACGCGCAAACCGTGTCTGCGTTTCATGTAGCGTGCATTGCGACTTGCTCTGATTAAAGTACGCCAATTTTCCCGCTAATCCGTTGCGAAGACTCTCGAAGTGTTGCACGCGGAGCCGTAAAATGCCGGAGGTACAATAACTCGCACTCCATGAGCGACAATCCAAGATGGCTGCCGTCCCATAGGATTTACACGGCGATAAAATCAAAATGGCGGAGAGTACCGGTTCCCCTTTATAACTTCCTTGGTAATAACAGTCTTGTGACATTGCGCGTGCATGGAAAGTGTTGCGTATTTGCGTCAATTGCACACGCAATACTGTGACGCAAGGCTCTGAATTTTCATGTCCGAAAATTATTTGAAACAACAATATAGTATGTGAAATGGCCTGCCCGTACTCTGGCAACTGAATGGTAATTTGACTGAGAATGCGGCTAAACAAGGTGATTGAGCCAGCCAAGCGCCGTTTCTTGCTAACGCACGATTTGGCGGTAAATTATAAGATGCGTATTGCGTTGTAGTCAAATAATAGTAGCATGAGACAGAGCGCAGAGCTTGGTCAATACGCACTCGCGCTGCGTCGGTCCAGGCATAGCGCCCGTGTGGCGCAAATCCCTAACTTAGCCAGATTTTTAGGGTGCAAATAGACCAGTTGCCTATCTGGACTTTTATTAATCTATGGGCCTGCCTATTTGGTGTTGATCACAGTGTTATAGTCACAGACAATATTATGAAATAAATTTTGACTTTGCTCCTCAAACAAGTCTATGAATAGATGATAGAACATAGATACAAATTTTATATTATATGCCATGTAAAAGAAGTTAAGACCATGTGGGTTTAGACAAAATGATGTTATACAATATTGGTATTAGACAAAATGGTGTTAGACAAAGTGGCAAATTACCTATATAAATACCACTTTTCGCGCTAAGTTTATTTTCGCGCTAGGTGAATTGAGCGCAAAAAGTGCGAAAATAAATGTAGCGCGAAATAAACCACTTTTACAGTAAATTATGCTGTTGACCAATTACTTAGTTTAATTCTATGTAGTTAAGAAATCAGCGTTTACATGTATGTAAACTTCTTTCTAGAACACAGAATATAATATAAGTGACCCGTCATATCGAAAGGTACCTTAAGGTCATAGTAAATTTCTTGATACGGGCCATTGACGCTGAGCACAGTCAAAAATCACGTTCAAGGTCGAACTTCTAATTTCATCAGAAACGTTACCTTTGAAGTGTATTCTCTCATATTTATTAGGTTCCAACATCCAAAACATAAGAAAAATATGTTAAAACCGAGATAAAAATCCTGTCTTCATTAAAGTTTCACTAATAGTACAAAAACTTTGAACTTAATTTTCTCAGAACTATAGTTTTCCAAATCACCCCGATGCCTTTTGCCAATTTTCCTCAGAAATCTTCAAAATGCGGGTCTTCGTCTGGATTCGAACCCAGGACCTATCGCACCCCAATCCCATTATTACCATGCAAGCCACTAAGCACTCGCTGCCATGGCAGGCAGCGTTTTCATGATCATAACTAACTTAAGTCTATGATGTATTTGGACAATTTTTGTAACTTTACGGATTGTGATATTTTGTTGTTTGGTAGGATTAGGATTATAGTATTAAAAAAAATCACCTTGTTTAGGCTTTCGCCATGGAAACCCCACTTGGTACTGGTACCAAGTAAGCTAAAGGAAGCTTATCTTCAACAGGGCTCCAAGATGTTTTTTTTTTTTTTTAATTCAGTTTTGAATGCAGGAGGAAGACCGGAGTACCCGGAGAAAAACCTGCGGAAGCGAGCATGGACCGAAAACCAAATGCACATAAAGCGCCGGGCACGGGGCTCAAACCCGGGACCTCATTGGTGCAAGGCGAGGGAACTACCGCTGCGCCAACCCGCTCCCCCATAGACCCATGTGTAGGCTTAGGTTAGGGAGCGCATTTGTCAACGCCTTACTTTTCAGTCTTGTTTTTTTCGTTGGCCCCAAAAGGTTTAATTTTAAATTAGTCGGCTCTGAAAAGTGCAGGTTGGTTTTGTTAACCCTAACCTCCTACCTACCTAAACACCCATTGATGAAGTCATTTTACTAAAAGTTTTAGGTAGATAAATGCCCATTGAAGAATTCGTATTAGTTAAATAAATACACATTGATGGGGTCTTTTTAGGTAGATAAAACGCTCATTGATTAGGTATATAGCAGTCATAGATGAAGTCATCTTATGTAGATAGCAGCCATTGATGATGTAGACAGCAGCTGTTGATGAAGTCATCGTAGGTAGATAAAATCCATTGATGAAGTCATATCTGGTAGACAGCACCCATTGATGAAGTCATCTTAGGTAGATAACGCCCATTGGGTAAGTCATCTTTGTTAAATATTAAAACACCCATTGATCCACCTCAGCAGATCAATCAACTTTCAACTACATAATATCTGGCGAATTCGTCGATTCATTGACCAAGACTCCTGCCACCATGCAGTTCGCGCGCTTATTTCATCTCGATTAGATTATTGCAATGGACTTTTTACATCATTATTAGGCAAAGATCTCACAAGACTGCAACGCCTCCAGAATAATGCTGCTCGACTCGTCTTTGCTGTTGGGCGCAGAACAGATGCTGTCACTCTCCTGGAGACCTTGCACTGGCTCACGATTCGTATAGGATGTATGTTTATAAATCTTTGCATAACCAGACTCCAATTTATATCTCGGACTATTTTATCATTCATGAACCGGCTCGTACTTTGCGCTCATCCTCTGACAGTAATCGCCTCGTTATTCCAAAACTCAGTAACAGAAGCAGTGGTGATAACAGATTTCACATTGCAGCCACTATGGCATGGAATTCCTTACCTGTGGACATAAAATCTGCCATGACTACATCACAGTTTAAGTCTAAACTAAAGACTCATCTGTTTTCTCTTGTTGATTGACATTTTGTGTATATTTTTTTAAGCACCATGGTATCTTTTTGGTGAATGGCGCCATAAATGCCTGTAATGTAATGTAATGTACTGTTAAAGTGGATAGCACCCATTAATGAAGTCATCTTAGGTAGAAGGTAGATAGCAGCCATTGATGAAGTCATCTTAGGTAGATAGCAGCCATTGATGAAGTCATCTTAGGTAGATAAACACTCATTGATGAAGTAATCTTAGGTTGATGGCAGCAATTGATGAAGTCATCTTATATAGGTAAATAGCATCCATTGATGAAGTTATCTTAGGTAGATATCACCATTGATGAAGTCATCTTATATAGGTAAATAGCATCCATTGATGAAGTTATCTTAGGTAGATATCACCCATTGATGAAGTCATCTTAGGTAGATATCACCCATTGATGAAGTCATCTTAGGCTAGTAGAGTAACACCCATTGATGAAGTCATCTTAGGTAGATAGCACCCATTGATGAAGTCATCTAGGTAGATAGCACCCATTGATGAAGTCATCTTAGCTACCGTAGATAGCAGCAACTGATGAAGTCATATCAGGTAGATAGCATCCATTGATGAAGTCATCTTTAATTGGATAGCAGCTGTTGATGAAGTCATCTTAGGTAGATAGCAGTCATTGATGAAGTCATCTTAGGTAGATATAAAACCCATGATGAAGTCATCTTAGGTAGATTTCCAATTTAGCAGACCAAAAACATATTTTAGTCCATTTTAATAATGACAAGTAAAAATGGCTCACTGGTCCCATTTTTTAATTCAAATTTTCCGCTAGATCTTCAATTTATCCTTCTCTTTCTTCCTCATTTATTATCATTTTACCCATGTTTTCCCAGTAGTTAGACAAAACAATTCCCCGCTGGCATGACAAGCTCGGATGGGCAGTCTTCCCACCTACCTTCGTTACTACACTACAGTTCATCAATTGGCGCTATGGCGTTAATACTTAGTATGCCTAATATATCTTCAGCAATGGGTGTTTTTTACCTAAGATGACTTCATCAATGGGCGATATCTACCTAAGATGACTTCTTCAGTGGGTGCTATCTACCTAAGATTACTACATCAACGGCTGCTATCTACCTAAGATGACTTAATCAATGACTGCTATGTATCTAAGATGACTTCTTCAATTAGGTGCTATCTACCTAAGATGACTTCATCAATGGATGCTACATACCTACCTAAGACGACTTCATCAATGAGTGTTTATCTACCTGACTTCTTCAGTGGGTGATCTGCCTAAAATTACTTTATCAGTGTTTGCTATGTACCTAAGATGACTTCATCAATTGTGCTATCTACCTAAGATGACTTCATCAATGGGTGTTTTCTACCTGTTATGACTTCATCAATGGCTGTTATATACCATAGATGACTTCATCTATGGGGCGCTATCTAGCTAAGATTACTTTATCAGTGGGTGCTATCTACCTAGCATGACTTCATCAATGGGTGCTATATATCTAAGATGACTTTATCAATGGGTGATATCTACCTAAGATGACTTCATCAATGGCTGCTATGTACCTAAGATGACTACATCAATGGGTGCTATCTACCTAAGATGACTTCATCAATGGGTGTTTTCTACCTGTTATTACTTCATCAATGGCTGTTATTTACCATAGATGACTTCATCTATGGGGTGCTATCTAGCTAAGGTGACTTTATCAGTGGGTGCTATCTACCTAACATGACTTCATCAATGGGTGCTATATATCTAAGATGACTTCATCAATGGGTGATATCTACCTAAGATGACTTCATCAATGGGTGATATCTACCTAAGATGACTTCATCAATGGGTG
>JXSR01S041762.1:0-10526 GCA_000969725.1 Ophiothrix spiculata | reverse complement strand
GTCCACAACCACACATTTATTCTTTCGATTTATCATTAACTTGACCCTTGCAATAGACTCATCATATCATATCATATCATATCATATCATATCACATCATATCATTTTATTTGCCAGGTACATATAAATATTGCACAAATACACAAATATAACACATCAAGAAAGTTTCACAAAGGCTATGATTACACATCATTAATTTTTACATTAAAATACAAAATGAATTTATTAAAAGCCAGGAATTGCACGTATGTGTTTGTGATAAGACAAGAATTGTAAAGTTAAATGCAAGAAAAATAAAATGCCATACTAATTAATCCATGCTGCAGAGGAAAATTACCATATATATAACAAGCAAACAAAGAGACTGAAACAGGGAAACCCCCAGCAGGGATAGTCAAATAGTGACAAGTCACTTTCAAATGATTCCCCACAAAAACAGAGAGGACAACAGCAATAATGAAATATATCTGGCATCATCTCAAGCATGGAGTTATTATCATGACATAGGTTCAACAATTACAACCCTCATTTCCAATTTAATTGTGCTCTTTAGTAATGTTTAAAAACCGTATGTCCTAAGGTATCTGATCAAAGAGCACAGGGATATGATTAAAAACAGTGAATTTGAAGCTATCAGTACGAGCATACTTATGGTGAAATTTCAGTGTGGTTGTATGAGATGAATTCACAGAAATATATTTAAATATGTCCACATCATACTTTGCAAAGAGACATTTTGAAATAAAAGATATTGCAAGGTAATTATATCTCCAACTTTTTAAGACGAGTACTATATTCAAGCTCACCCCTAGGTGCAGGAATACATTGCAAGCATGTGTCAGACATTTTTGTATTTATTCCAAAGACCGCAAATGACCAATCTGACAAGGCAGCCATGCTGGAACACCATATTCCAGAATGGGATGACAAAGGGTAGAATACAAATTAATGAGAATTTGGGCATCATTGCAACGGTAGGGATAGGAGAGCACTTTTATGTGGTTGGGCTAATCAGCCCATTCTTCCTATCCTGAATTGCTTGCCTTCTTGTTATAGTTTAATGTTTTTAGTTCTGTATTTAATTTGTCAATGAATATGTAAAGTAATATTTTCATGTTCTTGATTTGTATTTTAATGTGTTGAAGTGCAAGAAATTCCAATAAATATTATCTTATCTTATCTAACGGACCAGCTGCCTAATAAAACCAAAAAGCCTAGATACTTGTGAAGCAACAAACTGAACATGATAACCACAACTGGGGTTTTTTCAGAAAAGGTTAAAAAGAAGATTTCCAGTCAGGGTTTTATTAAGAATCGGGTCCGTATATGCCACTCAAAACATTTTTTAGGCTTTCTGTCATTATTGTAACTTACATTAATGAGTATTTTTGCCGGGTCAGCATGTCCGTTCAAACAGCAATAATGTAAAGGTGAGTTTCCACGGGCATCTTTTATATTGCACTTTGCTCCTTGGTGTAGTAACATAGAAACGACCTGAAAATACAAATAGAAACAGACAATGTGAACTGCCAAGTTTTCTGTGTTACAGAAAAAAAAATCACAGCATTTACACACACAAAAAACAGAAAACACAGAAAATTCACAGAAAACATGTTTTTTTTCTTGACAAAAAAGAATTAATGAAAACATTAAGCGAATGTGAGGTAATGATAAAGAAAATAACATCTCTTTTCAACAAATATCAGCTTTACCTAAATACAATTGGAGTTACTTCATTAGATTTTAGTTATTAGATTTGGGTTATTCTGTGTATTCTTCTTGGGATATATATCAGGGAAATGTTCAACTATAGCAAGTAATATTCACCAGCCGTTTTAGCAAAAGCATAATTGTGACCCGTCATATCGAAAGGTACCTTAAGGTCGACATAGTAAATTTCCTGATTTTTGGAGCTGCCATTGGCGCTGAGGTAGTCAAAAATCACGTCCAAGGTCAAATTTCTATTTTTATCAGAAACCTTAAATTTGAAGTGTGTTCTATCACATTAATCAGGTTACAACATCCAAAAGATAAGAATGTGTCAAAAACCAGATAAAAATCCTCTCTCCATTCAAGTTTAACCTAGTACAAAATCTTTAAACTCGTTTTTCTCAGAACTATAGTTTTCAGAATCAACCTGATGCCTTTTACCAATTTGGATGTAACTTTGCAACCAAGCACAAAAAAAAAAAAAAGTAAGGTATCATTTTAAAGCTTAAAATCTCAGCTTTCAGATAAGACCAAGATATTAATTTTGATTTTGGGGCCCTTAAGGTACCTTTCGATATGAAGGGTCACAATTAAGTATAAACCATAAGACTTACTCCTGAATGGTTATATTGGCAAGCCAGATGCAGAGGGGTACACTGTTGACTACTGCTATTCCTATTATTGATGTTACCTCCTCTTCTGAGTAGTAATGCTACCATAGCTTCATGACCATGTAGAGCAGCTACGTGCAGGGGAGTGAAGCCATCTGCATTGACTGCATTCACACTAAGACCGGTTGATGTTACTGATGTTCTCTGTAATAAAGAGACATGCAAACATTGATCTATTAAATAAAGTAATTGGTAAGTCATAAATCAGTAACACAACTTTCAAAAGTGAGGCCATTGTGAATAATGTACAACGTAGATGACGGTATTGCCTTACATACATTCAGCCCCACCCCAAGATCTCGGAAACTTGACAAAACATGGCTAAACACCTTTCTGGAACACAGGCCCATGTGTGTGGTTTAAGTGGATAGTGGACCCTCCCGAGTCCATTGGTACAAAAAAAAGTACAAACATACCTTGTATGACATCACAGTGCCATAACTTTACATGAGTTATGTAAACTTGAAAAAATGCGAAAATCATCAAAAATTGCCAAAATCATGGTTAAATGCTATTGTTTCAAGCAGAAGATGCATTTTTTAAGCAGTTATGTATATATCAAAATATTCCAAATAAACCAAATAAATACGATAAAACATAGTGGAAGCGTCCAAACAAAAAACAAACAAACAAACAAAAAAACACGATTTGTGTGTAATTTCCATTGAAATCAGTTTTTGGTCAGTTTTTCATTGTACCCAATATTACATAATGCCACATCATAACCCTATAGGTCTAATTTTTACAAAAATGGTCTTAAATCGAGCGTAAAGGAAAAAGTCAAGAAGTTTCAGCACGAAAAAATAACAGCGGGCAGAGATATAACGAAAAATGGCTCTTTTATATTTGATTCATTTTATTCAAACTACAAAAATAACAAACACTTATATGTAATGAATATTAACTTCTAAATTGTGAAGAACTCTAAACTTCTGATGTTTGATTTTCTTTCATTTATTTATATATTGGAACAGGTTTCATATACATCATAACTTTCAAGCCATCTCCAATATTTTTACACAATCACAAATCCATGGCTACAGGCGGGAAATGAACTCTGAGTAAAATCATGTCAATGTCTCAAGCGGCCGGCTTTGACGACAAGATCCATCATTCATGCTTCACTCCATAATGTTTCTAATTAACGTTATGACTTCAAGTTACCTATTAGGTTTGTCTGTGTCTATAAGCTTGGATCTTTCCCTTGAATATGACATTTATGTCAAACATGTAGCCACTTTAGTATGACCAATACTGGGGTTGGGGTTCTTATGACAGTGATTTCAATATAAAAATTCAAAATTAACATTTTCATAGGTAGCCGCAAGTTTATACAAAGTAGGGACATTTTGGCCAAAGGTAAAATGAACTTCATGGGCTACTGTAAACGTGGACATTTTTGTGCTAAAGAATTTTCGTGCAGAGCTTATTTTAAACATTTTTTTTTTAAATGTTCGCACTCATGGTTTTTTCAACATGCGGCGGTATATACATACCATTTTTCGCAGTTCCTTTATATTAGCACAAAGCAAATTGAATGTGAAGGAAGACTGCAAATATAAATGTAGTGCAAAATATACCCCCGTATACAGTATTTCTAAAGAAATTTCTCAAAATAGCCATAATAGTCTAGAAAGGATGAATTCAGCTATCTTTGTATCATACGTAGCAGTATGAGTGGTCTCTGACCAAAAATATGAACAAATCTGAAAATGGTTTGATAAATCTGAAGATAATCTGCATGAATAAATGAAAAATTTGGGAAAAAATACACTTTAGGTAAAAATTGTACTTTAGGTCTCATCAAAACCTTGACCCTTACCATGACCCAACTCTAACTCACTAAACGGTAACCAGACCCAAGCTCTCCAACCATGACACAACCCTAACCCTACACATTCCCTGGTTTGAAAAATCTGACGATAATCTGAATAAATGAAAAAATTGTGACAAAGTATACTTTAGCTAAAAAACATACTTTCAATCCCATTAAAAAACTTGACCCTTACCATGACTTAAATCTAACTCACTAAATAATAACCCGATAACTCACTAACCATGACACGACCCTAACCCTAAACATACCCTAACCCTATATATACCCTAATGCTAACCTTTACCCCAACCCTAACCCTAAAATTTTGAATGGGACCTAAAGTATACTTGGTCCAAAATTTGATATAGTTAGATCCAGATCACTCAAGCTCCGTCCCAATTACACACAGACAAAGGTATTGGACTTTGTTCAGGCTTGGATAACCACAAGAAACAAAGTGGACATTCCATCCTTATCTGATGGCATCCCAATATTGTCATCTCATCCATCTGACCATTGGACCAGGGAGCTTTGCAATACAAGGTCTTTTCTAATTCACTTTGGGAATACAGTATTGATGGATGGTGCCTTGATGTAAAAATGAAGGGCTGACCATGAAGTTATTCAGTTTCAAAATTCTCTGATTGCAAAGGGTACAAAATGTAATTTGTTAAAGGAAATTTGACTGAGTGTTTGTAGAGGTTTTTAATACATTGATTACAGTGATGAGATAAACATTTGGATGTCTGGGCAAGATGGAAAAAGTATACTCAATTTTATGTTCAGATTGGCTTTGAAAAAATTAAATCTATAAAAAAAATCCACAAAAAGGGTCAGTTAAAAAGAAGCTTTATTCTCTCTTATAAAAATTGACTCTGAGGAAAACATACATTTTGTTGATGTTTACCAATGTGAAAGAAACAGTTAAAGCAATACTATAAGGTTCTTCCAACTGGGTGCCATCACCCATGACTTTTGACTTTTTTGTCTGACTGGGTTTGTTTGTGGTAGATATTAATACCCTTGCATACTTTTTCAGTTACATTAATTTTTTGAATTGAATTCGGGAACCTGAATTGAATTGGCTGAGTATGGGGAAGTTCACTCTTGGTACATTTGCTTCATGAGAAAATGAGTTTAGAGAGAATTGTGTATATGGATGCTCTAAGTTAGTTAATTTAGGTATTTTAACTCAATTTTTTTTGTGAACCAAATGTTATAATATTGCTTTAAATTGTAGAATCAGAAAGTGAGAAAACACATTAAACTATAATGAACTTCATTATTCATTATTTTTGAAAAATTCATTATTTGCAAAACGTTCATTATTTGTGATTATTTTTGGTATATTGCCTCTATGCATAGCAAAGCTAATAATAAACTAAAAAATTTTAAAAACATGAAAAATCGTCTTAAGAACAATCTAAAATAGTCTAGCTGCTCAAGTGGTCTATAAAATCTTTGACAGGTCTGAAAATACCTTCCCATAATAACCCATATGTGTTGTTTTTTGCTTTTCAGTCGTATGTATTTGTCAGTAAATCAGATGAAAGAGATTTAATGAAAAAAAAAACAATGAATATTTTTAGCAGCAAGGAAATTGACATGGGGGGGGGGAGACAAGAAACTAATCATTTAATTTCATTAGCCTAAGGGAATGTTTTGCTCCAAAAATTACCATTTAACAGAAAATCTATAAAACATGGGTCCATTTTTTTATGGTCTGAATTTCAACAGATCTTTCAAACGGATAGAGGTTTGCGACCTTGAGCAGTACATCCTGTTCATTCATAATATGAATATCCCCCAAACAAGTCACACCACAAGAAGTGACACCTAAGTTACTCACCCTTTGAAGAGTAGCACATTTACTGCATTGACACAGTGGATGGCACAACTCTGCATCGGCATCAACATCATCATCGCTGTCATCACTCTCATTCAACCAGCCCAACAGGTACTTGACCATTAAGATATCTCCATCAGCCACAGATCGCAACAGCTTCTCTACCTACAAAAATGAAAAGATGAATGGAAAATTAATGTTAAATTCTAGATAGTCCCATGATTCTAGCATAAGGTCATTTCACAGGCATTGTTGCCAACACTGCGGTTTATCCCCCAAATTGGGCTACATTGAATTTACTTGCCACCTGTAAAATTTATCCAGTGCAGGTGGCATAGAACTGGACTACTTCAGTCACCATCTGCCTGTTGTAGCTTTATTTCTTTCAGTTTGTCAATATTTTGATGAATCAGAGAGATTTTGAACATTTAATACCCTGAAATTTAAGATTAACCATCAATTAATTGGATTAAAACCAAATTAAGAGATCATTTGGAAAACATTCATACACTCTGCGTGTCACCTAGGCTATCAGAACGCAAGAATATTAAGTATGCAGTAGAACTTCACAATGCACTGCGCTTGTTATGTACCAGTTTGTGTGGCAGGCGTTTAGTGCATCTGAATGTTTCATTATGTTTGTGGGGTGATGATTTATTTAGTTTAGAGAAATTTTGGACTTTGATGGTCATATAGTAAAGGCCTTATTTCTTTTCACAAAAGATATAATATTATTTTTCTGTCGTGTATGAATTAGATTAATAAATTTGCATTCCATTATGCTCGTAAAATGAGACAAAATCAATGCACTTGCGGTAAATTTTGATTGCTGTCCATAGCATTCGGCCCCTACGGGCCTCGTGAATTGGACGTACCAAAATTGACCGGGCGATCTATGATCAACATGATTCATATCGATTATCCCAAACATTCATAAAGGTGAAAACATAGTCGGCCTCCAAACAAAATTTTCGCTACCAAACATTTGTTTGTATCGCAAAATGATAGTGACTCCAAATAAAATAACTTCAACACCGAGTTGAGACCAAATAAAATTTCGGGCTAGATCGCACATGTATTGAATTGCCAAATACATTGCACCAAATGTTTGTTACTGGTTCATACTTTAAATTCGATGGCAACAATTTGGTGATGTCAAGACCAAATGTTTTGTCGCGAAAATTTTGTTTGGAGGCCAACTATGTTTTCACCCTAAGAGAGCTCATAAGTGAATGATATTGATTACTGTCATGCCTGATTTGGTTCTTCCAGTCATGTTTCCTCTTCAAAGTACCCCAAATGGTACAATTGGTTACATTTAGGCCTTTCAAAAAGTTGGCCTACATTGATAGCATCTGCTATAGGTAAAATTGTCATTTGTACATGTTGTGGTTTGGGGCTTTGAGGTATTTGGCAACACTGTTCACGGGGCACTCAGATATTAACAGTAAAATCAAGTGAAAGATGGTGAATACTGGCTATGCACACAACCGCCACTCAAAATATGGTCTAATTTAAAGAATTACCAAGAGATCGACTGAAATGAAGCATCCTTAATTTTTGTGAAATTTCTGATTTTGGGATTATGAATGGACTTTTATATGGGATGAATTTTAGCATAATCTATTCTCAAAAATCACTAAGAGATCTTGTGGCATCACTTTAACCATAAATCTTTTTTGCACATAACACAACAGACAATTAAAATAAAAGTCCTTTTCTTTAATTCTCAAGCATGTCCCTCGGTACTATTAATTATATTGCCATATTATTATTGTTAACTGTCGTACTACCTGTCTATTGGACAATAATGGATGGATAGAAGGTCTTGAACATTATACTACCCATCAGTAAGCACTTGAAAGTGTGCAATTGGGTGAAAAATAGCATTTATAACATTCACCATAATGTGAAAATTTAGAATGAAAATTCTCATTCGGAATTAACAGTTTACTCCATTCTTAAAAACCAATCACCATGAGAAAAATTCTAAATGAAAATGACTACAAAAATGACGAAGTATATCTACCGCTACAAATTGTTGCAAATCGATTTTAAAGTTAGGGCCAAATTATAGTTCTTTTTGAGCTACCAAATATTTTGTGTAACAAGTCTTTGTTATCTTTGGTTATAATTGGTGTTGCAAATCACCAAACATTTTCACCAAATTTATTTGGTGAAAATGTTTGGTGATTTATAACATCAAATATCTGTTATTGATTCACCGGCGTGTCCAGGATATTTTCCTGCCGGGGGCTTGGAGGGGCTTTCAATATTTTGCGGAGGCCTTGAAGCCTAAAAAACATCCAAAATCGCAATCGATTTTGCATGAATTTCAACAAAGTGCGGGGGGCTTTAGCACCCAAAGCCCCCCTCCTGGACATGCTAATGTGATTAGTAAATCCATTGAAATTATATTACTAGATTATAAGATAACAAAGACTTGTTACACAAAATATTTGGTAGCTCAAAAAGGACTATGTTCTCAGCCTTACTGATTACTACAGTGTATGATAATAAAATGCGATCAATTACCTGTGAATAATTGCACTTCCCAGCATAAATGACCTTCAAAACGCAAGGCATAGTTTTACACTTATGTATTATTAATGCGTTTTATGTCAAAAAACGAAATTTGATCTTTTCACCATATTTTTACTTTAGCAGCCATTTATTCAAAATCTTCAATCGACTTTCTGCTCATTTTGTCAGAGCATCAGGTGGTAATGTGACTATCCTGTGTTTTCTTAATCCTAAATTTGTACCTCAGATGGATTTACAAGATATTAAACAAAGCTCTTAAAGATAATAGCTGCTCATTAAAGTGGTATAAGTTACACAGATTTTATTTCAAATTAGTTAATAGCTTGGTTATATCAAACCCAATCACCAACTACACATGTCTATTTTCATATTGAAGACAATCAAATTACAAACTTTGCACTTCGATATTGTGCTATTACTTGGGGCGTAATAGAGTTTTCATCCCAAACTGAGACTAATGATTATATACTCCGTAAGAGCAGAGCTTGAATCATTATTGTTATATGCATTAGTACAATTCAGACGTCAATCTGATTCACTGTTGGAAGCAAATTTGTGCAAGCGTATTAAACTGCTGTATTGCAAGAAGACATTTGTTGTATTCTTCTAACGGTATCTTATCAGTGAAGCCAGATATTTTTGCTATAATTTTGGAAGTGCAAAGATTACCCATATTGCAAACTGTAAAGGAAATATTTGGCATATTCTACAGACTGTATCACTATATCAGCTCAGCAAGAATTGTTGATCCATTTTTTTTTATATTATGTTGAAAGTGTGATAGTTTTTACTGCATTGCTAGCATAAAGACAAAAACATTGAAATCTATAAACTGTATCGGTATAGCAAATATTGAGTTTGCTATTTTCATTTGTAGAGGTAGTGTTTAACCACATTACCTGTTGTCATATTCAAATAGCTGCATCAAAATCAACATAGGAAGATTTGTTTTGCCATTTTTGTTGAAGCGTTGACAAAATAGTTTCTCTGTCAGAATGTATGGCATCAAGGGCACCCATCTTCTCATCTTTACAGTCTTTCTGTTTTATGCCAATCTCATGGGTCTGGGATTTGACATCGACGTTACGACGAAGTACAGCTGCTTGCTGCGTGAGGACTCTGAAAGTAGCTGGAGATATTCTTTCGCATTCAGGGATAAACACATTGCTAGTGAGAATATCAGCTTGAGATATTATAAAGATAATGAGTATTATTGGACGACTTGCAGTGTTCGTATCACGCCAAAAGCGAAGTCTGCAATTTTGATATCTCTTCAAAGCATAATAATTACAGACTTTCTTCATATTGAACGTTTCAACAATCTTGATTTCTGCCCGAATCATCGCATTGCATTTATGAACCTACAGAAGCATACACAATGCCAGGTCACCTTCTTTAACACCACGATTCAGCTTGAATTCAGGGGAAATATGACTGTGAGTATTTCAGATGCAATGATTGAAGATCATCATGTAAGTTGCCCTGATGACATGAGAAATGAGTATGCGGTAGGTTCTATTGAGGGTCAGATGCCTACGTGTAGAGATTTAAAAGGGTTTGACTCCATTGTTGCATGTGAAGTACACATATATCAATTTGTTGGGAATGAGTGTAATGTAAAGTGCCCAGATAATTGTACTACTATCCTATCCGACAGACAGGTTGTGTGTAATTGCACACAAAACTCACAACAAGACGGTCAGGATTCCATAAGGTATGTTGATTATGGTATGGTTACTGGTAGATTAATGTTGTTAAATCTTCGTAGAAATGGTATCAATTTCCTGAAGAAAGAGCCTTTTACTTACATTGGAGATCAGATATATTTTCTTCATTTAGAGAACAATGAACTTGTGGTGCTGGATGTGGGGGTGTTTGCTGGTATGAGCAGACTGTATTTGCTTGACTTGTCTGGAAATCAGCTGATGGCACTAGATGT
>JXSR01S041761.1:2650-20032 GCA_000969725.1 Ophiothrix spiculata | reverse complement strand
CATGCCAATTATTACTCTTGCTTAGTGAATGAAAATGACAGATAAATTTTTGTACTTTTTCATCAGAAATTGTGAATTTATTGTGAAAAATATTTTGTATTCTCAACTACTGGAAATCCAGGTAGAACTTGAAAACTTGCATCTCTGCCTTCAGGGTTTGATTCCCAGTTAGAATACTGTGTGTTCACTTGGTACAAGTCACACTTTCACAGGTTTTTCTGTGAATACTCCAGTCTTCCTCCTCTCCTACTTGGACCCAATGAAAATAAGCTTCATCGGTGGATTTCTTGTATAAGGCCAAAAAAAATTAATTGTTTGATTGTCGTAACATAGACAAAAAAAAGGGTAGGTAGGTCGGATTTTTTAAATAATTTTGTTTCATTTTTTAAGTCTATGTTTCACATACAGAACACAAAATATATGGCACATATACAAAAACATCTTCACTTTTTCTGTAACACATCTTTTATTTGTCATTTTGAATGTCCTGCAAGCCATATCTTGGGCTCCCATGAATCGATTCCCATCAAATTTGGGATTTGGAGGTTATTTTACCATGCTCAAAAAAATAAAAATATCTAGGCTCGGTTGTAAAATTAGGGTCGGTTGGGTTACGCCAATCAAACAATTTTTTTTAGGCCTTATGCTTGGTTATCAGCCCAAACAATTCATTCTTATGGTATTTGATGAGTTGAATTCATCATACTTACAGCAATGCATCTCTATCTGCTTTGGTGAAATCCAGGCTCTCCAGTTCTCGCTTCAGTTTATGTTCAGTTTGCAAACGCTGGGCTTCCTCAACACCAATTTTCCTGGTGACAATATCAAAACAAAACACACTTAATTTACCCTAGGATCTAAATCACTTATTTTTGTCAATGTATAGACCATATCGATAATTGACATAATCCTGCCGTTGATGGGGTAAATCCACAGAACCGGACGGGGAATCGGAACTCAGAATGAGGCCAAGTATGATAAACACACTTACTTGCTCTCGCTCTGAGTTCTGTTCCCCGTCCGATTCTGTGGATTTACCCCATCAACGGCGGGAGTAGGTCAATTATCGATATGGTCTATAGAACAAATGAGAGAGAAATTAGCTTCTTTATCATTCCTATCACTTCATCAGAATGATGATTTCACTTTGTTTAAAGGTTAAAAATGCGAATTGAGAATGAAAATATTTATACAAGATGCCTTATTTCATCTCGTACAGTGTCGTGATTAGTAGTCATGCAAAGCTATCTTTTACTATTTCAATGAATTAAATCCTTCTCATCTAACCCATACCTCAGAAAAAGAACAATGAAAAAAACATTTTTTCACACAGATTCAAATTGTGGACCTCTCACATTTTACACTTATGGATACACATGGTGGGTCAGCACATAATCGATAGCCATTCGGTCCCTATTTGTACATGTATGTATAACAATCATTCATTTATTGGACTAAGAGCATTTTCTTGAATTACAATTATTCATTGAGATTTAGATTATCTCCTGTAGTTAGCATTGAAGAAATTTGTTTAGTGTACCGATTCTTGTGTCCATGGTTATCTATAGGCAAATGAAAAACTCACTGGACAGTGTAAACAACAATCCAGAGTGCAGGGCTCTATAGTTGTCAATGCAAGCTCAATCTCGGGCCCACTCTGTATGTTTGTTTACACTGTCCAAGGTACTTACTTTTGCATATCAATCTCTTTGCTCTTGAAGTATTCTTGGAGGACAGCGAGTTTGGTTTTTGCCTCCTCACAGTCATGTTTAGCCTTCTTGTTCTCTTGCCGAAGAGCCTCGATGGTTTGGCGATCAGCACTTTCTCTAACTGTAAGACACACATATTTGACAAATTATGAAATATTGAACTACAAGTAAATATTACTGACATGTAGCATACTATAATAACTTGCTATCTTTTAAACTATTCAATAATGTTTTTACAGTGAAGCAACAAGGAAGCAAAAATTCAAACATGTGAAAATTTGTGACAAAAAATATTGATTTTAAACTAAAGCATATGCATCCATTTTAAATTAAATTAATCATCACTGCCAACGACCACGGCAGTTGAATCCAAAATCAAAATGAAAATTCTTTAAGAAAGAAAATGCAAATAATTCAGCTTTTCTAAACTCACTCTGAATTGACCAATATTAATCAACTATAGCATTTTAATATTAGCAAGCTCAATAGTCCGATGCACACTTGTGCTATTTCAGTTTATAACCTATATGCATTTACTTGATCATGCAAATAGCACTGGTGATTGATTCCAAATCATACCTCAGCCTATTTTTTAAATCTTTGACGGTTCAATAAATGATTAATAAACTCACTATAACAGATCGATGTGTACATCTTAGGAGGGATGGAAGTACCAGGTTGTTCAGAGTGGAGATGCATCTACCATCTGCTTCCCTGATTTGAGTATTGGCAGCATCCAGGTGGGGGGCAGGACAGATGGCGCAGGGGGACACAGAATAATACACCCAATTAAAAATAAACTCATGCTGAACGATTCAAAAACTGAGATTATTCATTTCCATTCTAAATTCAGGGACCATTCCATTATACCTTCCATTAGCATTGGTGGCTCTGACATTGCTGCATCTCATTCTGCCAGGGATTTGGGCGTTCTCCTTGATGAAACTTTAGAATTCAAACATCATGTCAAAAGTATTTGTCAGAAAGCATCCTTCGGCATTTATAAGATCGGCCGCATCCGCAAGTACCTTGATAAGGAATCAACTGAACGCCTTGTCCATGCTTTTGTGTCATCTCATTTGGATCATAACAACTCTCTTTTATACGGCTAACTGGACAATCTCATCTCTTCCTTACAGCGTGTTCAAAACTCTGCTGCTCGTCTGATTACATACACCAAACGTCATGAACATATCTCACCCATACTCCGCGACCTACATTGGTTATGCATCAGGGACAGTATTAACTTTAAGTTACTTCTTTTAACTTTAAAAGCCATTCATGGTGATGCTCCTATCTACATCCGCAATATGATCTCGCTGTCCATTAATAGATCTCTTCGCTCATCAAGTCAGCTTGCCCTACAGCCCGGACCACTTGTTAAAACATCTTCCTATGGTGATCGGGCTTCTGCAGTTGCAGCTCCCAAGCTCTGGAACAGTATCCCTCACACTATCCGCTCTGCTGCTTCAGTTTCTCAATTCAAAGCTACTCTTAAAACTCATTTGTTCCATTAACTGCTTCTTTATTGCAAATTTGTTTTTTGGTTTCTGTAGAGTATTTGTAGAGTATTGTGTAGAGTATTCTATGTTTTTTGCGCATCGAAACCTTTGTATTTTGCGCTTTAGAAATGTTGTTAATTATTATCATTATTATTATCATTACCATCTGCTTCTCTGATTTGAGTATTGGCAGCATCCAGCTGGTCTTCAAGCTTCTTCACATCTTGTTCCAAAATGGACATTTTGGCGTTCATCTGTGGAGAAAAAAGTGTCAACATATTATAAACTACAGAATCTGATGAGTAAATAAAGTGTGTACAACATTGCCTAGGAAAATGCCCCATTTCTCAAACCAACATGTTTTTTTATCTAAAATGAAATTTCTTTTGCAATTCAAATATAGAAGAGGTGAGCTGATCTTACGATACTATAGCAAGTGCATCATTTCATAGCATTGTGGAGCAAAGTTAGACTGTTTGCGTTCAGATCAACTGGAATTGCTACTTTTTCCTCAACTTATCTAAATGCAGACCATATTGCTTAGTAAAAATGATGCTTGCTAGGGTATTGAAAACTTGCCTTTCCAATCAGATGCCTGTAAGAAAAGAATAAGTTCTGCTCATATTATTAAATACAGTGCCAATTTCATCAGTTTGGTGGTCACTCTTTATCTGAAGTAGACAGTCTTTCTGGACTCCATTCACAATAGGAACTCCTTCCTTATGCACTCAGTAAAGCAAAGTTTATATTCAATGTAAAAGCATAACAAAATGCACTAAGCTTAAGCACATAGGTTTTGTGCCTATGTGCATGAGCTTGCAGCGAGTGTTTTTTTTTTTTTTGGGGGGGGGGGGCTTGCATCAAGCTTAAAATCAGCTTAACGCACTCTAGTGGTATCTTCATCAGTTTGGTCACTCTTCACCTAAACCAGGCAATCTTTCAAGGCCTGGTTCACAATAAGAACCTCTACCCTGTACTCACCCTGGTGACATCCATCATCTGCCTCACATGTTGTTCATTGTCAACTTCAGTACCATCTTCATCCATTTGGTGGTCACCCTTCATCTGAACCAGACAGTCTTTTAAGGCCTGGTTCACAATAAGAACCCCTACCCTGTACTCACCCTGGTGGCATCCATAATCTGCCTCACATGTTGTTCATTGTCAACTTCAGTACCATCTTCATCAGTTTGGTGGTCACCCTTCATCTGAACCAGGCAATCTTTCAAGACCTGGTTCACAATAAGAACTCCTACCCTGTACTCACCCTGGTGGCATCCATCATCTGCCTCACATGTTGTTCATTGTCAACTTCAGTGCCATCTTCATCCGTTTTGTGATCACCCTTCATCTGAACCAAGCAATCTTTCAAGACCTAAGATAGCGACAACAAATACATTATTGTAGTTTATAATATAAAACACAAAAGGCACATCTTTAAAAATATGAAATTGTCAGTGTCCAATATCTATTTGGTAAATTGTACTATTTCAAAGTCAAGCAACACTTACTTGAAAGGAAGGTCTCAAGTTAAAGAATCCTGGGGCCGATTTCACTAACATTACACGATGATCGCTAAGGTGATGGAGCACAATTGGTCCTTAACTTTGTGCGGCCGACCGCAACCTACCCATAGCTTTGATTTTCCAAGATGGCCATGCTCTGTAGGCTTGATTTTATATCTCAAGTTTATTGTAAAATATTCATTCTATGTTTTGAAATTATCTAGAGGTGCATAATCAAGTCTATGGTGGCAATCATGGAAAATCAAAGCTGTGGCTGGGTTGCGGCCGGCCGCACAAAGTTGCGGCCAAATTGTGCTCCAGCGCCTAAGCCCATTATAATCGCTAAACTCCAAAAATGATCGCTAAATTGTTAAAAATACCTGTTATTTAGCAATCATTTTTGGAGTTAAGGATCAAAACGGGGTTAGCGACTATCGCTAAATGTAAGTGAAAACGGCTCCTAGTGATATTAAAGTGTACCTGAAATTCTCTTGGATAGGCAATGATTGTTTTCTTATGAAACCTATACTAAAACCAGGGGGATGATCCTAAGAATTGCGTAAGTTCAACAACACTTGACGCTTGAAAGTGGTAACTAGAATGATGCTAAAAAAGTGACACCGGGATTGATGCTATAAAGTAGTATGGTAAAAGCCAGTTGGTTCAAAATGGCCAGCAAACATTTGTAGGATTTGACTGATCTGCAATTGAATATAAATGAAATGGAGATCTCAAGACTTAATTCCTTGCTACTCCTAATCATCTTACCTCATTCTCATTTTCCTTATCCTTGAGTTGTCCACCAATTTCTTTCATCAGTTGTCTCTCTTTTTCAAGCTCCTCTTTTGACTCAGTTAAGCTGTAATGAAAAGTAAACAATTGGTAAATGATGATTCAATTTTCAATATTTCTAAAAAAGTATACAAATATTGATTGCAAACAAAAGGGATGGTTAAATCTATTTCTCCAGGAATCTTTCAATCAGTATGTAATGTCTTAAATTGAAACACTGAAATTGTAATTTTGTATTCATGTGTTTTGTGACAAATCAATAGTAAGATGAAACAAGCAACGCAAGGGTACAGAGACCTGTTGAATGCCCAGTGCAGTTCACAGCAGCACCCTTGGTAAAAGAGGTAAAACCTCCTAAAGCAGCAGGGTTCTATGCCTTTGCAGCCCTTTCTTACATGTTTAAAATCCCAGGGGCTTTATTTTAAAAATCCAAGCAAATCACATCCCTGTATTGTTGTAAAAACAATGAATCAAATGTACAAATCAATACACAATCTTACCTGTCATTCAGTGAAGTAATTTTCTCTTCCATCTGTGGACAAAGAAAAGAAATATAAATCAATTGACAGATTTTTGTTTTTGAATAAAGATAAATTAATATTTTTTCTCTGAGGATGAACCCTACAAGATCATTTGCTTGTGAAATGGAATGTCACATCTTCAATTCCTGGTTGAGGATACAAAAGGCAAGTCTAATTCATCCATGTCAATATCTATTTTCCTCTTAAATGGAGACAAGGAATTGACAGGCTTTTTTCTTGATCTCCTCTACAAAGCTTATGTTGGGGAAAATAAATCTTTTACTATCTCAAGGTTAGTGGTGCAAGAGATTATAGGTTAAAAATCTCTGGGAACTAATTTGCTTGAAGAATAATCTCTCTCGAAACAATAATATGCACATACACCCATATTCATCTTATACAGGGGTGTGAGAGTCATGCAATAAAAAGAGCTGGAAAAAAACCTGAAAAATAGTAACAAAATGCCAAAAACAGGCTGAAAGTGAAAGAAAAAGCTAAAATTAGGACCCTTATGACGGAATTTGAAAAAGCTGAAATCAACTTAAAAGCTGAACTATCACATCCCTGCTTATACTTAATGCTGAATTCAAACTTTAATTCAATATTCCATACCTGCTTGCTTGAATCTCTGAGCTCTTGGAATTCACTGTTGAGTTGACCTTTTTCCTCTTTCAGCATGGAGATGATTTCTTGTTCTTTCTTCAAGGTAGATTCAAACTGTATAATATAAATGAAAATAGTGCAATTTTTTTTAGTATCATTTCAGAGGTTTGAAATTTAAGTTGAGTTCAAAGATAGACCTGGCTTAAATTTTGCACTGCAGAATATTAAAAGTTTATATTTCTGTGGTATATTTTATTTTTGTATAAACAGAATCCTCAAAATTGGGTAGTTATTAAAATGAGAAAAAATTTTCTTACAAATCATTCTTCTAAGTAAAAAATGTTACTTGAAATAAACTTGATATAATGGTAAACCTATTTTGTGCATACAGACAGGAGGCGTAAAGATATGAACTGTCATGCAAATTTAAAATCACGAATCTCAAACCATGACTGCAACCCCACCATGTAATAAGGCCGGGAGACTTCTGCAGGATCAATTTAATCAGGTGTTTTAAGAAATTCAAACTTTCAAAAACATCTAAACTAATGCTGCTTTCATACTAATGTCGCTTTGCAGCTTTGTCGCTGCGTGACGTATATTTTTTGCAAAAACTTGCCACTTCCGGTTGTCGTAGCGGCAAAGCTACATGTCGCTGAGGTAATCGATATCGGCAAAATTTTGTCGCACGACAAGAATTTTTGAGTTGAAATGAATTCAACTTTGGGAGCGACATGAAGCGGCAAAGCAGCAAAGCGACAAAACTGCAAAGCTACAAAAGTGTGAAAGGAAGCAAGCGGCATATCTGCAAAGCTACAAAGCTGCAAAGCGACAATAAGTATGAAAGCAGCATTAGGCCTACCTCTTTGATATTTGCAAGAAGAGTCTTGTTTTCTTGGATCTTCTCATCAAGTTTACCCGAGGATCCTTGGAACTGTAGAAATAAAAACAAGTCAAGGGAATTTGTCACATTTTTAGTAAGAACAATTAAAACACAGTGTTTAACATACGTAGGACAAACATTGGTAAGATTAAGATAATATAACTACATACCTGCCAACATTGTAAAACCCCAAATCAGGACAAAAAGGCAGAGCGCTTACGCGAGGCATTCGCCAGAGGTGACTTTTTTACAAATTTGGCTCACATATGTTCCAAGAGCATAAATATGTATTGAATACAGGTGGGTTTGTGACTTTCCTTATCTTTATTATGGCCTTTTTTTTAGGTTTTGTCCCAAACATATGCCACAAGAGCATATATATTTACTGTTAAGGTAGGGATTGGTGACTTTGCCTTGTATTTTTTTTTTAATATCTCAAAATCCGGATGTCCTGATTTTCGGCCATTTTGAGAGTTGTAAATCGGGACAATCCTGATAAATTTCGGGACAGTTGGCAGGTATGTAACTATGTTTCACATGAAACATCATGACACCTGGATCATGTAAACTTTTCCAAAACATCTTTGGAAATCTAAGAACTGAAATATATGTATGTCATCTAAGCTGATGCAAGATGAAGATGTACTAGAATTATACACATAACGCCCTCTTTCTATAAACAGAGTAGATATTTACAAACTCCCGGTTGGAAAACACTGCCCTTTTCTCATTTTTGACTGTAACATCATGAGAATGATTGTTTTCTGTAATTGATGATAATGAAGAGATACCAAGGCAAGCCTTTGAATGCATTCGGACCAAATTTCTGCTATATAATTTTCAAAAGGAGTTCAACAAAATTTTGAATTAACCAAAACACAACTCACTTTCTTTTCAGCCTCAGCAAGGTTCAGCCTGAGATTTTCATGTTGGCTGCGAATCTGCTCCAGTTCTGTCAAAGTGTAGTCCCGATTGTGTTCCAAATCACTTCGCATTGCCTAAGACAACAACAAAATAAAATCATCAACATTAATAACATTTCTCTCCTATTGAATATCTGCTTACGTATGCTTTAAAATTTGATTTGATATAAAATCTTAAACATGATTCACAATTTAGTCCTATAAACATGTATGTAGGCCTAGAGCAAATACAACAACAATACAGATTAATCAAACTGCACAAAATTCACAAACCTTTTATTGCAAATTTTCAAACCTGCATTGTTGGCATACATTCTACTTATTATTAGGTCTATATTGTTTTACATTTTCACCACATCAAGTTGGCTCACTTAGATTATACCTTGCAATTATAGTATTTTTAGTGATTAAATTTCTCCGTTTGCAGGTTTTTTGGAGAACGACGCTTGTTGCTACGGTGGTTTGAGTAAAAGTTGCACGTATTTACAGCGTGTGATTGGCCTAATTCCAGTGCTTGTGAAGCGCTGACGATCGTGCATGTTACGCTCGAGTTAAACGATGCAGTACGCAGGAAAATTTAATAAAAAAAAAACACTATAACTATACTATTCAAGGTAACCTCCTGTATCATACTTGAAGTTCTACATATTTTGTACCTTGTCCATTAGGTCTACTATTTATACCTTTTTGATTATAATCTTGATAGATTTTGAATCTTGATGTTTTCAAAGAAATTAAAGCGTTCTTACCTTCAACTGCATATTTTCAGTTTCCATGTTTTTGTAGTTCTTTTTCAGCTCAGCCAGTTCCATGTGAGACTTTTTCCACTGAAAAATTGTTTGAAAAGTTCACATTTTAAATCTTAGGCAGAAAACATCCATAAACCAAACAGTGTAAAAAGTGTACCTAAGGTCCCGTCAAAATCTTGACTCCAACCCTAAAACCAATCCCTAGCCCTGAAAGCAAACTTAAGCACTTACACTAAAACTTGCCCAAAATTCCCATTCTAGCCCTAATCCTAAACCCAAGAATATGTCTTAACCCTTCGTCTTTAACCTAAACAGTAATGTTTCAGATAAGACATAAAGCAGTTAAGTAAATCCAAATGTATGAATATATTTATTTATTTAATCGTTATTTAGGCAGGAGAGCCCTTTAATGACAAGCACCGCTTTCCAAGGGGGTCCTGTATACAGTTGTTGAATATCATCTATAGTAGTTATAAATAGGGCCTATATACAAGTAATTTACAGTTTTATACATGTATTGTACATGAAATATATATCATAAGCATGGAAAATATACAATTTCATACCTGTCAAGTCTCCCTATTTAGGCGGGAGTATCCCGATTTTAAGCAGCCCTTCCGATCTCCCGAACGGGTAGCCATATCTCCCGCTTTTAAAAAAATCTCCAGATATCTCTCGCATTAAAAAAACTCTACAGCGATGTTCTGCTAGCGTGAATTACAGACTGCGTACACGGTACATTTTGTTAACAGATTGAAAATGAGATCGTTTTTGTGAGTCGTATGTGCGTTTTGGAGACCCTTTTTGTTCCTTTTCAGTTTTCAAAAGCTACATAATTTTTTTGTGTGTGTACCTTTTGGGTCACATATAGCTTCATATGTCAGTTGCCCGGAAATGTTACTCATAAATTTAAGTGATTACACAAGTCTCCCGATTCAGAATTGGAAAATGTTGACAGGTATGCAATTTAAGGACATTTCATAACAATACAGCAGCAGAATTCATTAATTGGAGGGCTGTCATCTTTAGGATCATGAAACCCCTATCCACTTTGTTCCTCCCCACTTAGATGACAGATACCATCCTACAATATACTCAGTAGGGTAGAGTCTCACACTATCCCCAGAGAAATGGATTCAAGCACCATGGTCATTTGCAGTTAGGTTTTAGTTCTAAATTGACCTGAGATCTTTGACCACCCCACATAGATAATAAATGGGTATTTTGCAAACAATATACTGAATAGAGTAAGATTCTGATCCTAACACTTTCATGGTCACCTGCAATTTAAGCCTCAATTCTACATTTTACCTTTGACCTTTGACATTGACCTTATTGACCCTCTGTTCTTTACTTACCAAGCCAGTATTTGTATCCAAGGCATCTCTGGTGTTTTTACATTGGCCTTCAATTGTTTCTAACTCTTGTCTGTGCATTGCCAAAAGAGCTGCATTAAAGATGGAAAGAAAAAAATGGTTAAGTTTTTAAAGAGTTGAGAAAACAAATATTTAGCCTTATATTTTTGGCATTTTTCATCCTATATTTAAGTATCTATTCAATTCCTGCTTCGGGTTTAATAAAATTAGAAATTTCACACATTATCATAGTATATGTTTTGGTGAACAATAAACTGGAAATCTTCCTCTAATTTCAGGATTCCCAGGTTTTCAAGAAAATTGTACCAATCAAGAGTGTGTGATTGTGTCACATCAAAACAAACAACTTCCGGGGCATTTCTTGCTATTAGAAATGAAGTAAAAAGTCTTGGAAGTAACATTGATCATGCCAGTATTTATAAACCTATTTCTAAGTTGTGTGAATGCCCTTACCTTTAGTTTTGTTGTTCCCACAGAACTGAAAGAGTAAAGAAAACAAGATGTTAACTTAAATAATGATGGCACAAAAATCTTGTAACACATAACAACATCATGCACTTGTTATTTGCAACCACAATGGGTCATAACATTAAATTAACCCCTAATTAGGTACCCCTAAAGTTTAAGATATCAGCTTTCAGGCGAGACCAAAATATCAATTTTGATTTTGGGACCCTTAAGGTACCTTTCGATATGGCAGGTCACAAATATTTGTTGAAACTTGTGATGGATACTTACGCAACATGAGAACATGAAGATAGTTATTATGATGGCAGTGATCAATAACGTAATCATAGCTGGCCATGGGATGCCAAACACGTCACTATGAAGAGCAACCTGCATGTCTTCAGGAAGCTGTAACAAAAACACAACAGCAAATATGGCAAGAAACATTGAATAAAGTGAAGGTGATTTCTGCTTAAAAATCATTTTTCACAAAATATCCATAACATATAACAGTGTTAATCATTTAATTTTTTTCCTTCATTGTGATCTATGACCTTTTTTTAATTAAGCCTGTTTTTCAATGTAGTTTTGAATGGCGATATTACTGATGCTAATTAAAATAAACCTTTTATATCTAACCCTTCCTCCTCCCCCTCAAAAAAACCCAAAAAACTTGATCCCCCTTAGTTAAAATACAAAATTCATCTTGGCATTACTAAATCCAACCATGAAGCAACAGTCAAAGTGTAGCAAAGATGGTAAAAATGGAATCAATCAATTACAAAACCATTCAAAACATATTTCAGGTGTTTTTTTCTTTCAAAAATATGACCACAATCTAAATCATATGATGCAGAGTGATACTATTTATCAGTATATAGCTAATAAAATTGGTATCTTTAATGCTACAGGCTGACTGTCATTTTACATCCCATAAATTTTGTTCCCTATGGAAAGTGCCAAATTTATTCCATCAACTTACAATGAAACAAAGGCTGTGTTCACACTGTTGTCATGACTAGTCATAGCCGGCTCTAGAGCGAGACCACTTAGCAGTTGCATTCACACTGGGACACGACTTGGTGTTAAAACTAGTGGCGCATCACTTTTGGTCACGAATGAGACACTTTCAATAATTGTCTTCACACTGGGAATTTGCTCGTGAGTGGCTCACGAGCGAGAATATAATCATGATCGAATTCTTCTGTGTGAACACGCCTTAAGTCAAAGTATTTTTGCCTCTCACCATTTCAATGACTGGTTCACAGTAATGACCGAAAGCAGTAATCATTGGTAGAGTCGAGTCCACAACAGACACGACAAACTGATCCAGCTTGTCATAGATGGAGGTCGTATTCTGTGCCATGTTAGGATCCAAATCGGTTTCACCTTCAACTTCTACTGTCACTCCGTCACTCTCATCGTCAGAAAAAGTTTGGATGTGCTAGTGAGAAAAGGTCACACAAAAAAGGGTAAACTTCAGGTATGAACCCTCACAGTGCAGTATCACTAGATTATATTGTAGATCCATTGATTATGTCAGATTCTTGTACATGATTATTTGTAGAAAAGATTATATTGTAGATCCATTGATTATGTCAGATTCTTGTACATTTGTAGAAAATTTAAGGATTCAAGATTTGCTGCATTTGATGAATGGATTTGTTGCTCAAATTAAGGTCTTGGAACTTTTTTTTTTAAATTAAGGTGTTATGCATTGATTTCTTTTTTCTTGAAAATATGACCACAATTATAGCTGAAAATTGGTCTTTAGGACTGAAGTAAGCTTGGTACTGGGAACTTGGAAAGCAGAAGAGGAGACATGATAGTGGGTATGTTGGTACTGACACATACCTCACCTTTCATGCTTTGATATGCAAGTGCCTTTCCATACCACAATGCATTAGTATACAAATATTAACTGCTAATGAGTGTGATGGTAAAAATATACCATCCCGAATTGAAAGATTGATTGTTCCATTTCACGAGCCGATAGGCAAGTGAAATGGAACAATCAATCTTTCAATGAGGGACGGTATATTTTTACCATCACACAAATTTAAGCAGTTAATATTTGTTTTATATAACTCATTTATATATTCTAGTCATTTGATAACACATAAACTATTGTTTATATACCTCATGCATAGATTCGTTGTTCATCCATTGGCTAAAACTACATTTTGTGGCACACACATTATTATTCCAGAACTGTATGTTTAGGCTTGGATTTCCTTGATATTTTCAACGTTTTAAAAATATTCTAACTCAAAAAATATTTAACCGATTTCAAATCTGTAAACTTCAGAATAAACTTTATCACTGTCTCCATCTTTCCACCACATTTCAACTCGATCGAATTTAAAATTAAATTTTTCTTCACGGACTACTTTTTTTGTATGTAAAATCCCTATACATGAGCAAAAACAAAATGGCGGATTTTCAACTTTATCACTGGTCATATCATATACTATCAAATGGATGACAGTGATAGTAAAGACTATCAAATGGATGATAGTGATAGTAAAGACTATCAAATAGATGATAGTGATAGTAAAAATGACAAATGGTCATGTGTTACAATCTTACCAATCAAATGACTAGAATCTATGGATGAGTTATATAAAATTGGATAGTCAATGGATCAATATTGGTGTTTACATTGAAATGCAACAATTTTTGAATGTTCTCGGAATAGTTGTTTATTCCAATTGCAATAGAATGGCATGTCATTTTCTTGTTAAAGGGGCATTGGACAAAATTTTGAAATTTTATTTGTGGATGATATAACAGTCTATTACCAGATATAGGGAAAATTTTGATCAAAACCTTCAGAAAAGTTGCAAATTTTAATTGTATGTTGTTTGTTGATCTTGGGTATGAGGCTATTCTCTAAACATATTTATTGATGCTATATATCAAGAAACATTGGTTTCACATCATAGATTGCAAATAAATCAAAGAAATTTAGACTTTGCATTAGATCTCTTAAAAAGGGTTATTTTAAACATTCGACTATAGAGGGCAGTATTTATTGTTGTCAACAATGATAATTGAAAATCAAAGAAAATCTAAATATTCTGATATATAGGGTTTGAATTTTGACAATGAAACTTCAAATGCTGTCATAATTACTGCTAATACTTCAAACAATGCAAAAATCTCTAAATGCTTGGGGAAAAGTTTGGGGATGATGCAGAACTTGTCAAATGCCCCTTTAATTTTTCTGTATACTTCTGTATAAATTTTGAACTAATAAACTATAACCAATCAAAAACTATTGCATTTTGTTAATAATCGTATTATTAGGACACCCTCCACCATGGTATCATTTCACTTCAAAAGCTCCCAGCTATATGTAGCTCAGCATCCTACACATTGCTCAGTCACCTATATTGTAATGCATTACATGTATGGCATGATGCATCAAAGGCCAATGGTAATTCCCTGCTGCAAATTGGTGCTCACCACTCAGCCCCTTTCACCGGCATGATTAGAGGTGCATGGCTTTCACTTTAGGTCAGTAATAAGGTTAGATATCTACATGCTGGTACCTTTTTTGCTTCATAAATTAGCTCCTGCTCTCAAAGACAACAAATACAGGCTGAGCATAACTAGTCCATACACCAAAACATATCTCAGCTGTATCCCCCTTAGTCTATCACTCGACATATCTTGATGCATGGTTATCGAGTATGAATGTATAGCTCTGGTTAAGAGACTATTTCTCATAATCATGCTTTGCACAAATGTAATATAACAAATTATGTCTGTATGAAAAATCTTTGCAAATATGTCACACAATCACCAAAACATGAAGGTCATATTTTCTATAACTAGTAACCAACTTCTTGTAAGCATGATGCAAAGAATTATCAAATAAGCAATCAAGACCGATTTGTTTATACCTGTGTCTTTGGTTAACAGGGAGTGTTAGGACCAAACTAGTAAGGTACCAGCATAGGGAATCTAAAGAACTATTTGGCCTAATCTAGGTGATCAAAATGCATGTGTAAATTTGGTTTCCTATAGTGCTACTCATGCCAATAAATGCTGTCATAAATAAACTTGTACAAATAAGCCTACCTGAAGTCAAATGACCCGAGGGAATTATGAGATCACTTAAAACTCAAATTGCGGTTGACGGTCTGGAATCGGTGGTTCCAAGTATTCAGATCAACAGTAACCAACAGTCAGCCACGAATTGAGTTTTGACATGTTACCTTATTAATCTGTTAGTGATGCATTTTTTAGTTATTTAAGGAGATTTTATCGCAAAGTTCTAAATATTTTATTGTGTCAGTGTATTTAGTTTGAGTTTTGTGCCATATTAAGGTGTGAAATTTAATACACAATACTGTGTTGTGTTTTAAGTGCTATGTATATTAATTTTTGTGTATGATGAGAGATTATTTCTTCAAGATGGTCATCAACGGTATCTGTTTGTTGTTCATCCTCGTTACGCTCTTGTGCACCTTCAGGTATATACTCTTCTTCAAATGCTTCATTTTTACAAGAGCTACATTTAAGTTTATAGATGATGAAGAAAGAAAAGAACATGGAGAGATCTTTAATAATATAAAGCAGTATATATACTACAAGGTGATGTTAACACATTGGTTAAGTCCACTGGCACCCTTTATTGTGTAACTTGATGTGAATACATGAGTTAATATATGATTTGTGTGCTCAAGCCCGCATTCAGAATTTCTTCCAAGGTTGGCACAAGGGTGATGCTGAATTCGCAAATATTAGATCGTAGTTTGAACCCTTTGAACTAAAAATTTATCTTTTGGGTTGAACTTCTTCAAAACCAAATCATATTTTGATGGTGCATCAACCTTTGACCTCATCCAGGCTACGGGCTTGGTGTAAGTATACCTCATGTTGCACAGGTCTGCTATGTAAACTACAGTGTACATATGTCGAATGTAAGTTAAGCCGCCAAATATAATCATAATAAAATGTGATTGCTATTTCACAACAGGCACCAAGTACTACAACAAAATGAGTTATAATTTGACTCAAATGATTAAAATAAAAAAAAATCTACTACTTACAAAATGTATACAGGATATAATGTATATTGTAACAATGTGATAAATATGCAAGAATTTTCTCAATTGCTAGGAACATTTTTACTCATTTCCCTTTTAGAATGTCACCATTTATTATTATTATTGATAATTATCATTTAGTGTAATTAAAATGGAATATTTCAATAATCTCCATATGCTACTGTCATGCATAATCATGCCAATTTATTAATTAAAGCCATGTCTCAGGTGCTAAAAATGTCCCTTGCAACAAAATAAATCAGCTAACCCAGCGCGGAATGCAACTTATAAGGTAGCAACACAAATCTGTGGTTAGAATGGAGTGACATGATACTGGATATGACATAGAGGAGATACAGATGGAAGAACAGCACAAACAAACCAAATATTCTACCATTCCAGCCGGCTCCTGCAACTAGCTATGTGACCCTGGGCAGCTATACAGGCAGATGTGCATGCTTATTGCAAAATAAAATAAACAATACAAATCAGTATCAGAATCTCTCACCCTTCGGTTGAACCTTGGACTTCCCATTTGCTCATCCTTGGTTGGCTTCCTCATCTTTTCAGGATGTGGGTTTCTGGGGTTGTGCGGGTTCCTAGGGTTGACTCTAGGAGGAGGGTCGTTACCCCCTTCCTGTTTACGTCTTCCATCAGAGTCGAAGATCTCATCAGCATGTTGCTGCTGTTGTTTGAATAGATCGAGATCAATTTCAACAGTTAATTGTTCATCGGCTCCACCAGTAAAGTGCAAATCACCTGGTGGGGGTTTGTCTTCAACAGGTGGTGGGTCTTGATCATTGTTATTGTCAGGCACTGTCTCGGACACCTGTTGTTTAGCCTGATCATTGCTCTTCATGAACTGCTGACTAGGATTAACAAGTTTTGGTGTGGCATGAGTTGTAGTGTGATCATTGTCATTTTGATTTGTCATTTCTTGTTCACCTAGATTCTCACCATGGATTCCTTCTGAATGCTCAGGCACAGCACTATTTTCCTTCTCATCTTGTTTAATATCAACAGAGTCTTCAGAATTGTGCTGCTGAGTTGTTTGTTGATCAACATCTTCTAGCGGAGGCTGGATGTGTTGTTCTTTCTGGGACTCATCAACTATAGGATTTGGGTCATTTGGGACACTAATGGGATCGGTAGGCTGATCTTTAGGATTGTTAATTTCATTTAAGTCATTTGGACTTGGGGATTCAGCCTGTTCATTTGGTTTCTGTGGCGTGTTTGAATACCTAAATCAAGACCGATATGCTTATACCTGTGTCTTTGGTCAACAGGGAGTGTTAGGACCAAACTAGTAAGGTAC
>JXSR01S041757.1:87919-98112 GCA_000969725.1 Ophiothrix spiculata | reverse complement strand
AAGGATCATCCTGTGCGAGTTTCACGAAAATCCGTCGAAGCATATACGAGAAGAAGCATATTTACAAAAGTTGAACGATAGACCGATAGATAGACGATAGACCGATAGATAGATAGACATGATCATGGTTAGATAAACCCAGGCACTGCGTGCATGGGTTAAAAATTAAGTAGGCCTCCCAAAGTTTGGAAAAGGGGGTTAAAGCTAGACACGATTTTGAAATAAACACACTGTACCTTACAGAAATAACATTTACCTTGCTCATTAAGCAAACAAACTCGGTGAAAAAAAGATATGTAGAATTCTAATTGCATCATTTTCAGTTCTCACCTATTTTTCACAAAAATCACAATTTTCAGGACATTACGTCTTCAATCAGGTAAAACATTTTGTAAGGTGGTAGAGTAATAAATTGAACATCACTATCATTGTTTTCATTATATTTCTATTAATTTGATATCAAACATGACACACTTCAAGCATAATTTAGAGTCAAAAACCTTTGTATCTAATGACCACCATAACCCCAATTCACCCATACTTTTTTTTGGTTATTATTGACACCTATTAATTTCACAATCATTTGAAACCAGCTTCTTTGCCATTTTCTTTTCTAAATAAACACGAATATAGGGAAAATGATAGCAAAATTTAAAACTTTGATCTATTTTTAACGAAAATTTCAAAATCACGATTTTTAGGTCATATTGTCTAAATTACGTATAAATTTTTTGTTTTTGCAAGGTGATAGAGTAATCACACAGTGTTATAAATTACATTTCCCTTAATTTGATGTTTAATACGACATACTTTATGCATATCTTAGGGCAAATGACCCCCTTTTTTTAAATGACCCCTGAAAAATAAGGTTCCCTAGCCCCCGCCCTTCCTTACTTTTTTTCTGTAAATATTTACACCTATAATATTCACAAACAGTTGAAATCAGCCTCTTTGCCATTTGCTTTTCTAAATAAAATCTAGTTTAGAGATAATAATAGCAAATTTTGAATTTCTCTATTTTTACTGAAAAATACGATTTTGGGGTCATAATGTCTCTAATTAGGTATAATGTTCTGCAAGGTGAGAGAGTAACACAATAAAAAGATCACCCAGTGTTTTTAATTACATTTCCCTTAATGTTATGTCAAATACAACATGCTTTATGCAAAAGTTAGAGCAATTTACCCCTTTTTTTTAATGACCCCCGAAAAATAAGGTTCCCCAGCCCCCACCCTTCCTCACTTTTTTTCTGTAAATATTTACACCTATACCTACCATAATCAGTTGAAATCAGCCTCTTTGCAATTTTTTCTAAATTTGGCCAAAATTAGGGCTAATTTATGGTTACTACACAGACACATACTGCGTACAGACATAGTGACTGCTAAGTCTCATCTGAACTTCAGTTCAGGCGAAACAATAAGAACTTCTAACCACTAACTTATATCCATAATCATTCCCAATGAAGTTGAACATTTATAGTTAATTAAAGAGAATTGTATTTATTTGTGCCTTGAATTTTTGCTTCATCTTAAAAGTAAAAACTAGGGTTAAAGGTATTGTGTTCAATCATTTTATCATTTTACTTTTCATTGCCTCACCTCTGTTCTAGAAATCCTTTAGCCTGTTTGACAAATGCCATCTGCATTTCTTGTGCTGTTCTTGCTACGATCGGGTTAGCCGATGTTTGCAGTGGAAGCGATGTCATCTCGTTCACCATTGACCACAGATTGGCTATACGCTGTAAACAAAAGTGATCATTCGTTATGATTAAATTATAACGGATTAGTAATCTGGCATGTTGGTGTTAAGACACTCATCATCTCATCAACACTTACTAGCTTCAATATGAAACTATAATTAGAACATCAAGTTAATACACACAGCTGATGAAGGGATGTTTCCCAGGACAAAAGCACTTAAACCATCACTGCTTGTCTCAAGTCAGGGGCACCTGCTTGGACTGGGAGCATGGACTAACAGGCTGAAGCAAAACTTGTTATATCACCCTATGTGCATATCCAAAACAAAATGACAAAGAAGGGACTTCTGTTTGAGAGGAGTGAGCTCTATTAAGCCACCCTGCTCCCCTCAAATGCTTTATGGGAGCTCAATTAATAGAGCGCCTTAGATGATGGTATTTACATATAAATTTCCAGATAGCTCTCCTAAAGAACTTTAGGACAGCTTATAATAGAGCCCCTGCAAATTTCAAATGGAAGTCCCTGTGCCAACCTCTCCAGATTATAAATGATCTTATTTGCAATAGCCTACCTTGTCTTCAAACTGCTGTCCAACATGCTCAAACAACTGAATAAGATTTGGTCGCACTCCACCATGGACAACACTGTCATTGTACACATACACCTGCAAATAAGTAGTATACAACAATGTTAGAGTGGTACGAGTATTTTAAGGGTGCAGGAGTATTCAGGGTTGTTTTTTTTAAGAGGAAAAACATAGTTTTGGGTTGGGTTCACTGTCCTAAGCTACCTGAAAATCATAGAAAAGACTAACATTATGGGCAAATTGTTCCGTTTAAAAATGGTAAATGCACTCTTTGGGGACTGGAATTTGTGTGAAATCACTTGTTTTATTAATTTGGAACAGTGAAGAAGAGTGTATTGGAAAACTCAAACAGCCCAATTATTTTTTGAACATTTTCTTGAGTATGAATTTAACAATATAAAGTCAGTGCTGTAATTCCTCAGTTTTAATCGAGTGTCAATTAAAAAGTGCAGGTCACATTTACATACAATAGACCCCTGCACACTGGATTTTTGTTTAAACTGTCCAAGGAATTGACTTCAGTTATTGATATTTTAAACAATTCGTAATAATAACCATAACACAACTAAACACTATGTGCTACTAGTACCAACTTAACCTGAAGGGACACACATTTCCTAGCGGTGTAAAGGACATAATCAATTTAGACCCGAGCAACTTGCCCGAGCCGAGCAAGGACTAAACTTTTTGACCCAAACCAAGTTGTTCGACCCAGGTATTAAAATACCTGGGTGCAACCATTATAAATTAGATTGTTTGGTATGCATTGATATTATTGACCATTATATTACTTGATTTTTTGCCACAGATGAGTGAAATGCAAAGATAGGACGATCAACTACTTGGCTTCATGGCTCGGGCGGCCAGAGCAATCGCTCTTCTCTATATTAATTATGTCCCTAAGTCCCCAACTCTTACTCATGGGCCTTTAATTAAGAGATGTAGGTTCAAATCCGTTGGGCAGCACATGTAGCATTCTTGAGCAAGATATTTACCCTCATATGCAAGGTGTCAAGTGTTCTATAAATATTGCAAAGTTAACAAACTTGCTGGGAAGGAAGTGCGACAATCCGCTCACTGCAAATATGATACAAGAAGAGCCAGGCCAAATGGCTTGACAGAGCACTCCCACCTGTTGAAACAGATTATTCTCTGTACCTTCAACCTAGTCTGCTTGGCTCATTCAAGATCAATGCCTTTGTAAGCCTACGTACCTGCCTGGCATATGCCATTTCTATGCTATCCACGGCACTTCTACCCTCCATGCTTACTCCATCACGAGATAGATTTTCTGTTTCTGGTGCAATGTCAATCAAATCTTGACTGGAACTGATCAGTGTCAATAATAACACACGTACCTGCCTGGCATATGCCATTTCTATGCTATCCATGGCACTTCTACCCTCCATGCTTACTCCATCACGAGATAGATTTTCTGTTTCTGGTGCAATATCAATCAAATCTTGACTGGTACTGATCAGTGTCAATGAAAGCCTACGTACCTGCCTGGCATATGCCATTTCTATGCTATCCATGGCACTTCTACCCTCCATGCTCACTCCATCGCGAGATAGGTTTTCTGTTTCTGGTGCGATGTCAATCAAATCTTGACCAGTGCCAATCAATGTGTTCAAAATTCGCTGCTTCTCTGCTTCCCATTCATTGCGCATGTTGTCCCAGAACCTCTTCTCTGCCTGTTCAAAAGTCTATAAAAATAGACATTTAAGGAAAAAAAAAAAATTGGGTATGATAGATGGCATGAATTAAATGACTATTAATCATACTCAAATTGAGTACAATACAAAGAATCAGTAAAGTAACTTACATTTCTCTTGGTCTCCTCAATCACTGATAGAAGAGCATTCTCTCTTTCATTTCTCAGGAAACCCTGGAGATATAAGAAAAAGATAATTTAAGCATTTATTTCAATTTCATTAAGTCTATTGTTTTGGATTTAATTCCTGAACGTGTACATTAACTCTTTCACCCCGGAAAGCCGCTATTGCAAAAGCATTCACGATTGGTTGGAATTTCTTCTTCAACATAATTTTTTCAAATAGCTCTAACCTACAAGGTGAAATTAGTCGCAAATTCGCCAGAAAGCAGTTGAAACGAAGCGGTATCTAGTGATATCAGTTATAACCTACATTAGCAAAAAGAATAATCCTTGTGCTCTCCAGTTATCATACACTATCATAAAGTGAGGGGGCTAGCGCTGTGAGCAGCTCTAAACGGCTTTCTGATGAAATAGTACGGATTGTGAAAAATAAATTCCAGAGTAAAAGCAAAGGCGAATGCGCAGTGGTCTCTGACGTGAGTGTATATTTTCAAGGTTTGCGGCTAGTTCTCAAAACCAAGAGTATGTGTTCACAAATTATGCCGAACAACAATAAATAGTTTCATCATGGTTTAAAATTTTATTAAAAAAATATACTTGATAGCCTTTTATAAAGAATTACTCTGAACATTATGAAATACATCCAATAAAATTAGTGCTTTACTTTTTGTTATTTCAATGCATCCAAAAAAGTACTTTAAAAAGTTTTAAATATAAATCATATTTTCAGTATACAATGTGGCAAAAAAACATGTTGAATGCACTGTCAAATTACTTGAAAAGATATTCTGATATACTTGTGTACAAGGCTCTGGACCTAGCTCTTCCCCAAAGTGCATGTAACACCCATGCAGGGGAAAATATTGAAAAACTATCGCACACCTGTAATCATATCACTTATCAGTTGGAAATTCATAGGGTGACCAAGAATAATGGACATATTTGGGTGATTTTTGATGTGTTAACACCACTTTAGGTGAAATATTTATGAGGTATAGTAAAACAAATACGACATCTTTTATTTCGAGAAGTATTGAAAATTCCTTATCCATCGGCGTTGTATGCGTGCGACTAATTCCCTCTGCTTCGGGTCAGGAAGTAGACACAAGCATCCAACAACAATACATCACCCTGTAATGCTTTAGATCACCAGCTTACCTGGATGTCAGTGTCAGCTACTGGTTCCAGTGGTTCAAATGTCTTGGTGGCGCTCAAGGTTTCAAGACGATGGGAAATCCTGGGCACATCTAGACCTTTGGATCCAAGCAAGATAGACCTGTGAAACGTAATAGAAATCTTGATAGTGATTTAAACACCACAAGGGATAAATTCTCACACAAAGTGCTATCCAACCATGTCTAGGGTTCTAGCAGGCAGCTTATATTGCCAGGTAAAATTTATGTGAAATAATTAAAAAAATAAATTTTGGCAATAAATGCTCATTTTTTATGCTAATTATTCACTGGTTTTGCAGCATAACATTAGAATATACTACGCATCATAATTCTTAGGGTTATGATTAGGTACTACTTCCTAGATTAGGATTAGGGTTAAGGTTCAGGTTGTAAGATAAGGGTGCGAGGTCTATTCTAAAGTTTCTCCGATTATGCAACTTTGAGGCTCAGGTGGCGGGTATTTAGACTCAAAATCAATTGAGTGCCCGCCACCACCAGATGAAGCAAGAACACTGCATGTTTCTTCATCTCTATATTTGGTAACAAATGGTACAGCACAGCACATGTCATAAAATTTGTGATCATAAAATAACATCATTCATAAGAAAAACAACTTTACTGGAGCGTGGCCGAGCGGTTAGAGCACGAGTCTCGTAATACAGTCGGAGATTGTGGGTTCGAGCCCCGGGCCGGGCGGTTTTCGTCTCCTTGTTTCCTTGGGCAAGAAACTTTACTCTACTTGCTCCGTGGTCGGACAGTCACGTAAAGCCGTGGGTCCCCTGTACAAATAGACTCCTTCATGGGGTATGCATGTTATGCAAGTACTTGTATCATTGATTGATATGCATAATATTTTCCAAACTTCAATGGACATAATGTGGATGACCTAACCATATGGGAAACTGTTTGAACAAAAATTGCAATGAAGTCTTAGTTTTATATATATATAAAAAATCCAAGCGAGTAGTTTAAATGGTGTATGAAAAAACTTTTTTTTTCTGATTTATCAGAAAAATGACCTCATGCATATGCTCCTTACATACTTATTGTAGCTTTGTAGTTTGGTAGCTCTGTCCTTAGTCTCATGTCATGCCTAAGTTTTGTGTTATTGTGCAGCTTAGTGGCTTTGCCAGTTTAATTCTTTTCAAATTGAAAAATCTGTTAGTGTGACAAAATTTGGTCATCATGGACTATATCAGCAACATGTGACAAGATACTGCAAAATATATATCAAATGCAGCAAAAAGCTACAAAAAACAAGTATGGAAGCAGCATAATTTTCTTAATATACAAAATATAATTTAGACCCTTCCCTGCACACCCACTCAGAAAAATGGGAGAAACCATTTCATGCATGGGCTCACCAAGACGATAAGACAATGTACTACTTTAATATCAACTTGTATTTCGTTGCATTATACACAAAAAGAACAAATGGCAACAGGTAACGGTAGCCCATGCCAAACTTACGCCTTCACATCAGCGGCATCAGGTGCGCCAACTTGAGCCGTCTTGGTCCATAACCTCTCGCTTGTCTCCATAATCTGGCGGATATTTCTCTCCACCCTAGGTAGCTGGCCGCCGCTATCCACATCTGCGGTGAGCTGTTCAGCATCACGAAGAAGGTCTCCAAACCCTTCGGTGTCCATTTTTTCTTTATGAGGTTAAAACCTGTTGTAACCATTAATAAGGTCAAATTAAGAATACATAAAATGCAAGGACTATTGTTATTTAAAGTCTGGTAAATACTGAGAAATAGTGATTTAAAGATCTCTGGTTAAACTATGGATCTGAAGAGACTAAAATAGCTAAATATTACTCGCTGAAAGGACCATAGTTGTAATCCAGATCTCAAAAATGTTAGTATATATTTGTTGAAAAAATTAGAAAAATGTAATTTTTTACTTGCCCAAAGGCCTAAATTTATAATTAAAGGTGCAATTCATGATTCTGATGTGACATTGACCCTATCTCTTTTCTGGATAAATACAAAGAGTACAACATAAATATCTGCTGAAAATTTCACTTGATTCCGAACGCTGTAATTTTTGTCGGGGCAAACGACACATTTTTGCACTTTTCTCAAAAATGAAAGCACGTTTGAAAGAATGGTTTTGGGATTGTAACATACATCAGTCAAGGATTCATTCTCACTAAAAAACTCAATTTTGATAGAGGTGACCTTGAGGTTGAAAAGTGGATCATGAATTGCCCCTTTAATCTAATCAAAGAGTGAACACTAACAAAATGCTAACCATGAATACAAGTGATAGGCTTATGCGAGCAATAGCTTGTGTGAGTACATTTGAGGCCAACGTAACTTGTACAAAGCTCAACTGTTCTCAAAACTTTGAAAATCATAACTTTAAAAAAAAAATTATTAAATGATTTTTTTTTCTGAATTGAATTTGGATTTATTTTGAAATTTTATTAAAAGAGACAACATAAACAAGCTTCTAGTAGCTTCCAGTATCTTCACCAAAATATTGATGAAATGTTGGCTGCCGATATGTTCCTGCCTCTCGTTCAACTTTAGTACAAATTTACTGCATTGTATTATCACCGAACTGCGAATAGTAGATGAGCGGTCTCTTATTCGCCGTACGATACGGCGAATAGCCACTTCGTATTTTATGCACAAATTACCGTTATGTGATAGGCTCTAATATACAGCTTGCTTCAAGCCACAAACAAAGTTTTTTGGCCAAAAACGAAGTGTTTTGGCTTGTGTTTCTCGAGCAAGACAAGCCTAATAATAACATATCATCTGAATGAATAGTCCGAGGTGCTCAGCCATTAATACTCGATCGCCGACAATCTCTGTTTAATGTCTGAGATAATAGAACATCGAAAAAGCAGGTTACACTGCTCAAGCTTTTGACCAACATTATTTTGACACTAAGTGTACTTACAATCATGATAGTTGTATAAACATAATCCAGTAGATAACATTTCACACTACAACTGTTTATCTTGTACACATTTTTATTTAAATCCCCTAAAATTCATCAAAACAGAGTGGCACTATTTAGTAACCAAAATTCACCTTTTGAAAAATCACAATATGTTAAGTGCGCAAGCGCCGATTGCCTCATTAATAATTATGAATCCTTCCAACTCCGGATTTAGTCTAAAATAGCGTTAGCATTTCCGAGAATATTATTTTGATATTACGACATCGCGAGAGATCACAATATATAGCAGTTTGAATATGACTAAAATTTGTCCAAATTCAATAAATTTTCACATCAAGAGCAATTATCAATAACAACAATATTTATTTAGAGGAAAAATAAAACGGTAAGCTGTGAAATTAAAATAAAATCACTCGACACCAACTTGTTCTCGGCATAACCCGCTATATAAATAAACTATGTTACGTAGAGCTAGTGGACAGAAGAGACACAGCACTACATCGAGCTACTGAAAGAATTGCACATTGATATTTAAATGCATATGGACCCATTTTTCAAGCATATCATGCAAGCGTAAAGGTGGTTTCAGACTAGCTGTCGTTGCGGCACACAACGATGCGGCAGATGATCAAGCATTTGCAATTTAGAGTTGTGGTACTGCAGCACAACACATTTGCATATTGCCGCAATGGTCTGTTGCAAGAAAAGTTGAATTTATTCCAACTCAAGATAGGCCTATCGTGTGACGTGTCATTGCGACCACTTTGACAGGGTAATCAATACATCGCCTTGTCGTACGGCAAGGAGATGCGACAAGGTCGAGTTTGCGCACTTTAAATTTTTGACGTCACGCCGGTTGTACGACCACATGACAGGCAAGTCTGAAGCCAGCTTCCAATGGCTTCAGTTAATTCATCATGTTCACCTACATCTACGCAGGAACTCATCAAACTTTAAATTAAAGCCTCGGGCTCGGCCTCTTCAGCATCTCAGTTCTGGATGTTGTTTATACTGTTGATTTAAATACGCTACCCTGTATTTGTACATGAGTAATCTTTAAAAAAAGGGATGGTAAAATGCCAAAAAAGTCTGCTGCTTTATAAATTTTAAACAGGCGAAATTATACGTGAGAATGCCGACTCAAACAAAAGCAAACAAATAGAACAGATTATGATTATTATTGAAGTCATTAAATTTCCTACAAATCATGAAATTTTGAACGCAACAAATGCGTAGATAAGGCTTTTCATATATGATCACGTTGAGGGCGCTGTAACATTTTCAAAAACTGTGCCAGTGGGGTTTTTAAACTCTAACTTCAATTCTGTTCAGGTTCAATGGATATAAAAAAATATGCATTTTCTTTGAAACAATACCTTTCAAATGATACCAAACACATGCTATGTAATAAAAGCGCATTTTTATTAGGAGCCCCGCCAGATTTGAAAATGGGTCAAAACATGGAAAACTCTGTTGAAATTTCCCATAGAGGATCCCAATTTTTGGCATTATTTGGGTGAATTTCGATGTATGTTTTTCATTCATAACTTTACCATTTGTTACTCATATGAAGTGGTTGACCCTCATTTTGAAGGTAATTTTAATACCTTTCAAGACAAATTAAAATTTCACAAAACAAATGAAGTTGAAAATTTTATGAATGTCCCTAGCGTAGAGTAAACAAGCGTCTCACATCACGCAGTACGAAAGACTTTTTTTCACGCGATCGCCGTGCCGTGCATGCAACCAATCAAGATACGCGCTGTGCATTTTCATTACCGACACTGTAAAGTAAAAAGCACTCATTTTGGACCTGGCACTCGTTTTAAAACCACAAAAGCACTTGTTTTATTACTCATTTTCCAAAACAAGTACCAAAAAACAAGTGGTAAAATGAGAACCAAAACAAGTGCCAGTTAGACCTACTAGTATGTCTATAAAATGATTATATTGTATAGACATATGGAGCTCCATTGA
>JXSR01S041757.1:70411-82625 GCA_000969725.1 Ophiothrix spiculata | reverse complement strand
AGATTTAGAAATTATGGAAACTTGAGTCTTGGCGATTTTGCCCGGGATTTGCACTGTTCATCCCATCTCGAGACTCGATGCATGTACGTGGAGATACAGACTCATGACAGTTATACACTTTTAAGTTTATAAAATGTAAAAATGTAAGCTTAAAAGCTTACATTTTTATTTTTTATTTTATTTATCATACTTCTTTAAAGCTTGTACATGATGACACTCGGCCTGTTGTTGTTATAAATTATTTTTTAACGTTTTTAAAACTGACTCTAGTTTTCATCTGGGAAGAGCCAGTTTTTATGCCCATGCCTGGTTTTCATGTTAGAACAAGTAACTTCTTGGTCTAAATAAATCTTGACACTAGTGGAAACAAACAACACTGAAAGCAAGTGACATTTTAAATCATGATAATAGACAATATTGATAATAGTTCTGCATAGACCTATTATGATATTAAGTTTCACAAAGAGTGCAATATTATGCCAGATGCTTCTACCAGAGAGATGCCAATTAACTCCTCAGCCTCAGGTTTAACCAAACGGATGATCAATGTAAATTGCATCATTCATGATTATTCAGGCCACAACAAAACTTGCAATGCAGGTGCCAATGTCATTCCAGCGTACTATGTCCGCTCGCCAGTCCGAACATGTTATTCATGATTGGCAGGCCTGAATTGTGGAATATCCTAATAAGGGCCTGCTAGTTGAAAAAAAAATCCCTAGTCCATAGGATTGCTAGTCGAAATTATAAAAAAAGGCTCGCTAGTCGGAATTTTGAAAACAGCTCGCCAGACCGAATTTGGAAAACATGTTGTTAGTCCGAATTTCGTAAAAAAGTTTAATAGAAAGATCTGCATATTTTTTTCTGTTCGGACAAGCGAGCTGTTTTTAAAATTCGGACTAGCGAGCCTTATTTTGCAATCAGAGTGGAGAGCTCATTTGACTAGTGACCTGTTTCTGAAATTTGGACAAGTATCCAGTTTTAAAATTCCGACTGGAGAGATTTTAACTAGCGATCTGTCGGACTACCAAGCCTTCAAGTCCTTTGGACTAGCGAGCTTTCGGACTAGTAGGCTGTCCGACTAGTAAGCCTGTGATCAGACTAGTGAGCTTTCGGACGCATGCTCAACTGCCTCTGCATGATGTACAAGATGGGCTTTAGTCTGGCGGATAATATCATGGGAACGGTAACAGACCGCTAGTCCGAAGGTTCGCTAGTCCGAAAATGAAATAATGTTCGCTAGTCCGAAAGCGTAATTTCCTATAACCTGAGGGTTCGCTAGTCCGAATTTGACTTGTTTTCCGAATTTTTTCTTCGAATTTGAAAAATTTGAAAAAGGTTCGCTAGTCCAAAAATGAAATAAGGTTCGCTAGTCCGAAAATGAAAAAAGGTCCGAAAAAAATTGTGTTGCAAATTAACAAAACTAATTATTTTTCGGACTAGCAGACCCTATTCTATTTTCGGACTAGCAAACCTTGTTTCATTTTCGAACTGGAGAACCTTATTTCATTTTCAGACTAGCGAACCTTATTTAGTTTTCGGACTAGCGAACCCTATTTCATTTTCAGATTAGCGAACCTTATTTCATTTTCGGACTAGCGAACCTTTTTTCATTTTCGGACTAGCGAACCTTCGGACTAGCGAACCTTCGGACTAGCGAACTTTCGGACTAGCGAACCTTCGGACTAGCGAACCTTGGGACTAGCAAACTTTCGGACTGGCGAACCTTCGGACTAGCGAGCTGTAATCATGGGAACAACATCAGACTCTCACACTGCTCATTACCACCACCAGGGGCCACTTAAATCAAGATTTGTCATAGGCCATTCGCAATTAATTCTGAGTTTCCTGTTGCAACCTAAAATAGGACGAGGTGACTTTTAATTATATTGTTTTGACCAGCCTGTGGTGGTTTAATGTGGACCATAACGGATACCCTGGTCACATTACCTTGCGGTGAGCTACGAAGTGTTTACATCGTCATACCAGGTAAAATTCAGCGGACACCGACCGGACATCGACCGGTGTTCGAGCAGAGACCGGTCAGTGTCCATGAGCGGTAGAGACGCTGGAACCATGCTGCATTTAATTCTGAGTTAAAACATTGCATCTTGCATCCGATGTCTTCAGTTATGGTCACATAACCACCGGTCACCGACCAGTGAGCGTCACCAAGTCACCAACCGGTGATCGACCGGGCATCGCAAAATTCACCGGGTCATACTGATGTCACACCGGCATGCAGTATTGAGCGCTGGGTTTCATTCAGCTTATGTGACCATAGCATGAAGACATTGTATGTAACCTCGAGTCAAGGCTTTAACTCAGAATTAAATTCTTGCGGCATGCTTCCAGCGTCTCTATTACTGATGGACACCGCCTGGTCTCAGCATGTACACCGTTGGACACCAGTTGGTCATTCACCAACAAAATGTCTGACTGGTGTCCCCTGAACCCGGTGTGATGCCGTATTAACCTTACCACAAGGTCATGTGACCAGGGTATCCGCCATAGTCGTAGAGAAGCCGGAAGCATGCCGCAAAAATTAAATTCTGAGTTAAACCTTGCAGTTTGTATACAGTGTCTTCCTTCAGTGGTACAACACAGTGACTGACAGGCCATCTCAATCATTCACCGGTGTTATAGACTCACCAGGTATGCAGCGCCCCAAGAAGCACCATTCGCACAGGGGACCAAGGGCTTAACGTGACTTCCGAACCTCAGAGCAATTAGAGTAAAGTTTCTTGCCCAAGGAAACATAAACGCCTGGGATCGAACCCACAACCTCCGATATTACCAGACCGATGTCACACCGCCGTTGTGGCTTCCTTCTCATTACCAGACACCGGTCGACTTATGTGCCCTAGAAAAAATCGAGTACAATTCTAGTACACATTCCTGAGGTGCAAATTTGGAACACAAAATCGAGTACAATTTAGGTACATTTCGAGTACAAATTGGTGTACTCGAATTGTACTTAAATTGTACTCGAATTGTACTAAAATTGAAATTGCATCTGTGTTCCAAATTTGCACCTCAGGAATGTGTACTAGAATTGTACTTTATTTTTTCCAAAGTGACCAAAGCATCTGAGTAAAGTATGGTTGTCGATCTGAATTTTAATCCAATTCCAAGTCATCGTTGACTCTTATGACTGTTAACATTTAAAAATGTTAAACGATGCGTTCAGCGTTCCAGCAATTTTATTTGCAGACAGTACTGTTTGCAGATGATTCAATCAGAGTCAATAATATCATGTAAGCTAAATTTCTGACCAAGAAAAAATTACTAAGCATACATAATATATGTCTGGTTTGAAATGTGATGAATGGCAATGGAATCAGGCTGCTCGATGCTTTATTTACCACAAGTCCAAGGCCAGGCCAAGCTTGGCCTAGCCTAGGCTAGGCTAAGCTGATTTGTTTTCACGGTTAACAGTCACTTAAATTAATGAAGATTACATACCCCTTTCATGCATTCTTTCTTCTTAACTTTGTAGTTTACTCTTTATTATGACTGAGTCTCTATCTTAAGTCAAGTTTTAATATTAATCCATTAAATATGCACTAAATACACATTGAATTTCAGCACCGTGCATTATTTTTTAATTTTTTTTTCAACAATTGAGTCTATCTTATCTTCAATAGACTTTTACGAGTCTCACCATTTGAACTGCATAAAAAATGAAACACTTTCCTGCTTAGTGCTCAGAAACAACCGTCAAAATAATTATTTAATGTAAAAATGCTTTATGAATTATTATGAGGTAAATATACAAATTTGTTAAATATTTTTAATGATTTACTTTCCGAAACGTACTTTTGAGTCATGATGGGCGGTGCAAGACTTAAAACAATCTATGCAATGATCAATGGGAACCGATCGTGACATAAAATGATTGACAGGTCAACAGCCAATCCCTGGCGTGTCCGATCGCAGAGTCCATTCCATATTTGGAGACCGTTTCCTCTTTGATGTGCCGCCGTAGAGTACATTGAGAATCCTACATGGTGGACCATCAAATGCTGATAGAGTACATCTATCTCCCATTGACTTTACACGGGAGCGATGTTTAGTGTCAAGGCCCTGCTCATATTCTATATGAGGCACTCACGCTAAGCGAATTCGGCAACCTTGCAACAACGTATTTCCAATGGAGCCAGCGTTCAGGATTTTGAAACGCATGTTACGGCAACCTTCGTTTAAAATAAATCCACAAAAATAGACTCGATGATTTAATTTTAGTGAGGAAACACAAACTTACAATTTGAAATTCTCATTAATTTCCATTTAACATGAAATCTGGATGATGTTTTTGGCCTCTACGGTCTACCTACACGTTCTTCGGTGATCGCGCAGTGTCAACAATCGTCGATCTATGGTGCCCAATTTTATAGCACTCCATCTGCTTAATGACATATGAAAATATTTTGCTATCAGCGAAAAACATGAAACCAAGCTCAACAAAATGCGTCATTGAGCAAAGTGACGTAAATTTCTCAACTGAATTTGTATAGCTCCGCGCCCGAGCGACGAACGAGATAAATCATCGCAGTGAGTCGTTCGGGTTTTTCGATCAACCGGTATTCTCTAGCCCTTGGCCTTGGCACACATTAACAAATTAAATCCAACAATAGGGGTTCATGCATGTCCATGAAACGCTTCAATATATTTAGGCCGAGGGCAGACGTACTGGCTATATAGCTGCGTGGGCCCGCAGACTCGTGAAGCTAGGGGCATGGGCAGCCTGAGGCATTTATACACCCTTGTCCAGATGCTTATATGGCTTTGACAAGAAGCAGCGTAGAAGTACACGACGGACAAATTTGCATGAATCCCGTTCATACATACTAGTCTAGGCTACATTAACAAAATGTTAAAATTCAGGAGTCTGGAGATCTCAATAAACTCATATTACGTACATAATCATATAACATAAGTTAGGGACAGCATTCACAAAATTTTCAACTTTAGGGACCGTTCACAAAAACACTTGTAAAGGGGGCGCGGCCGGCCTGATGCAAAAAAAATATCACAGAAAATTTTCGGGGGCCCCCCCTTTTCGACCTCGAAAATTTAAAGGGCCCAAAACGCATCAATTTTACCTGCAAAAAATGTTTGTAAATCGATCGTTATATTGTGGATCGATCATATTAAACAAACGCGGTAAATATCTGGGTTGGGGCCGCACAACACTACAGGGTTTAAAGCTTTGGTTTCAATGAGGAAGTTATTTACTGGTGTGCGCTGTTGGGTGATTGGCGATGAGCTAGATATTCATAATAACAAGGCATCAGAATGTGTATTAGGTGTAAGGTTGAACCGATGGCTCATTTCCTTACCGATACAATATACCGATGTTTTATATCTGTCACTTTGCCGATACGATATCTGTTACCGATGTTTTAGTGCATCATCAGCTTATTAAAAACGTAGCCTAGCCCAGGGCAAGGCCACGTTTTTAGTGCATCATCAGTTAATCAAAAACGTGGCCGCAGGGCTAGGCCATGTTTTAGTGCATCATCGGTTAATCAAAAACGTGGCCTAGCCCAGGGCCACGTTTTTGAAAATCCAAACATCGGTAAAGTTAATCGGCAAAGACAGGTAATTTTACCAATACGATGTTTTGCCCATATGGTGTAATATCGGCCCGATACGATGTCCGATACGATGCATCGGTTCAAGCTTATAAAGGTGCATGTCGCCGTTGCACCAAACGGCCCATGGCAGGATGTAATCAAAACATAAGTCTTGACGTGTTGTGTGTGTTGAATTTGCGCCACATCTTGTGCAAGGTGAAAGCCACCGTTGAGGCTCCCGGCGGCACAGAATCATAAAAAAAAAGGGAAAAGATTGACCTACCGACCCTACTGATTTTTTTCATGAAAGGGCAAACAAACAATTTTTTTTTCTTGGACTAAGTAACAAAAATTATCCCCAGGAAATTATAATTGTCCAGACTTTTTGAAAAGGTTGGTGAGGGACTCAGCTCAGGGAGGTCGACCCTCAATATTTGTTATTTTTCAGGAATACTAGGCCCAGATTCATTTTGGGCTAATTTTCAACAGAAGAGTTTGTTTCCAAAAGGGCCTAAATCCACTTTTGGTCAAAATTGAGTTATTGGTGCCATATAGTATTAGTAGTTTAATGGAACCAAGCCATTTTTGCCAAAAGTTGCTTTCACAGAGTTTACCAACGTACACAAAAATCTGTGTCTGTTTCCAAAACGGCCTAAATCCACTACAGTTTGTTTCCAAAAGGGCCTATAAAAATCCATTTTAGGGTGTAAACAATAAAAAATAAGCAATAAAGTTTGATTTCCATAAATTATGTCACTGTAGTGAGAGGACCTATCCCTAACTTGTGAAACAGTAAAAACTCAAAAATAAATTAAACATGACAAAAAATTACCCGTTTGCTGATTTTCAGATGGATTTAGGTCGTTTTGAAAATAAACTCTAAATGAAGAAAGCCCGGGGGGGGGGGCACTGAGTGTAAACGTGGGGTCATCAGCGAGCAGAAATCCAAGGGAAAGGGTACCATTTTAACGAATTGACACGGACCGCGATGACCGCGATAAGGGTATCAATTTCACGTTATTTTGAAAAAAAAGGGTATACTTTCAGAAGCACAAATCAGCATTTAGGGTATTGATTTTAAGAACAAGTAGTCAGTGATTACAGTATGAATTTTAAGACCATGAATTAAAACAAAAACCTCTGAAAAATCCAGAAAACACCCAGAACTCATCCCCAATTCAATAAAATCACTCTCCTTCTATTACCGCAGGCCATTTCCTGGCATCTCATTCACATAATTTTTAAGGGCTTTTTATGGTAGGTTAGTGAAAAGGGTGCTTAAAATACGATTGGTCAGTGGAAAGGGTATAATTTTTACACAAAGGCAGTGAAAAGGGTTAGGATTACACATCGCCCAGGTCAGTGTTTAGGGTACAAAATTTGAGGGTCTGCTCACTGATGACACTACATGAAAGTATATAAGTGCCCCCCCCCCCCCCCCCCCCCGGGGAAGAAAGCATCCCCAAAAATCAACTTTGGGTAAAAATTTAGTTATTGGTGCCATAATGTAGTACAAGAGAAGAGATCAACGTCAGCCCATGAGCCTCTGCGCCCGATTGGCAAACCCATTTTGCTTTATTTTTTTTTCATCAAACTCTTCCTAAATAGCCCATATATTTTGTTAAATAATATCATTTATCTAAATATAACAGAAATTAACAGAATTTCCCCAATTTTGTTTCCAATTTTGCGCCTTGCGCAATACACATTTCTATAAATATTTTAGATTTCCCCAAAATTATCAGCCAGACGTGCTGGTGTAGTGGTAGAATTCTCGCCTGTGGTGCGCGGATCCCGGATTCGATTCTTGCTTTTGCCCATTATCTTACATTTTTTTTCTTCATTTTTTCCTTTTTATTTCATATATCCAATCATTTTCTTTGACTTTTCACTCTCTATGATGCAATTCTTCTTCTTTTTTTTTTCAATTTTTTTTTTTAATTATTTTAAATTTTTTTTTTTTTAGAGCTACTGATAAATTTGCTAATTTACGGTATTATTACACTTCGCGAAGTGTAATAATACCGTAAATTAGCAAGTTAATGTGGCTGCAAGCACATTTTACCTCTTAGGGTGTGTTCCCATTGCTAATGTAGGGTTAGACCCTATATCCTGACCCAGCATCGAGTCCACATTGATTCGTGTTCCCACTGCACTTATAATCCTAGGTCAAACTCCCTATCATGACTGAATGCTAGGTCGAGTCCACTTACCCGGATGTTGCAATTGACAAATACGGTCTATCTGTCTCGCTAGCTAGCAATTATGCACCAGAATCAGTTTACAATTTATCGGACATATTCTTGTTGTATTATTTATATTTTAAGGTATATTTTAGCTGCAGCCTTTTTAATGATGAACATAATAAATAATCACATTGAAATACATCGTACGTGGACTTTCACTCAAATGTGAAAATATATTTGACCATTACGTGTGTACGGAGAATCAGACAGCTTTGTTATGAGGAAATCGCCACCACGTATCATGCATGTCTTCCGCTACGTGAGCCCGGCCGGCTGGCCCGTGTATGCCTACTTCATACTACTACTGCCTGTTCATATTTCAATAGCTTACTGTGACTCAAAGGTCATAAGGACTATCATAGCATTTGCAAATTGAATCATAATTCTAAATGCAATTTTGATCAAATTCTCTGTCCCTAAGAACAGCAGTTTTGACTATCAAACACCTTTCATACATATATAGTATGCTCATGTTTACTCTATACGACCGTCACATTGTTTACATAATTTATTTAACCCTACATTAAATGTGTGTAGCGTTCCCACTGGGCTTGACCCTACATCGAACTACCTTATTTTGGTAGTCTCGACCCCACATCCAGACCACATTGTTAATGTAGGATTGAGACCACATAATGTGTTCCCACTGTGTTTAATGTGGTTTCAGATCTAGGGTCGTGGACTCGATTTAGGATTAAAGACTTCAGTGGGAACATGCTCTAAGCATATACAAAACATTGCTAAAAATTGCTACTTTAAAGCTGGTCTCGGAGTTGCCTGTCGTGTTGTCGTACGACTAACGTGATGTCAAAAATTTAAAGTATGCAAACTCGACCTTGCCGCATCTCGAAAATTTTGCTTGCCGTTCGACAAGCAGATATATCGATTACCCTGTCGTGATGGTCACAACGACATGATATTTTGAGTTGGAATAAATTCAACTTTTCTTGCGACAGATCAATGCAGCAATATGCAAATTATGTGTATTGCTACATTACATCAACCCAAAATTGCAAATGTTTGGTCACGTGCTGCAACGTTGCATGCCACAACGATAGCTACTCTGAAACCACCTTTAAGGGTACGAGGAATCCCTATGCTCAGAAAAATGTGAATCCAAACTATTTTTTAATCATGAAAAGATAAATAGTTTCCACTGCCTTTGCGGGGACTCGAACCATGGATTATGGCTGGGGTTAGTCATGCATTACGAAGCAAGCGCTCTACCGCTGAGCTATCAAGGCAACGTTGAGATGGTGAACTAAAATCTAAAACATAAACATTAGAATGCCGTATTTTTCTTTTGTTTACATAAAAATTGAAATTTTTGGCTCATTGGAATGCTCAATTTGTAATTAAATTATGCGAATGCGTATATCAGACAAAATGTAGATAATATAGATACTAAAATCAGGCTATTCACAGCTCGAACAGGGCGAACTCAGAGTCATAATTCACGCCCGGTTTTTCGAGCAAAACAATGCGGGTTTGTTACATTTTCATTCAAAATCAACACAACAAATTTATAAAATATTATTTGTAATTCAATAAAAAGTATCAAGCCTACAATCTGTCAAAATTTGAAATCAGGCGAATCTTTCGAACATCATAAAATTTTAAGGTTTCGGCGAAAAAGGTGTAAATTTTTCGAAGTAGTTTATTGACGTAATTTTGACCTTGATTATGGACGTGAAATCACTACTGAAGTCTCATGTATAAACTAGAGACTCTATTACATACGTACGCCAAAAATTGTATTATTCTGATATATGTGTAAGTAGGTAAAAAGTTGCAGTTAAGTTGCCGTTGGCAAAATGGCACCCATTTAGGGACTGTAGCCTTAACTCCCAACATTGCTAAAGATTAAATGGTAGATTTGCCTACCAGTAGATTTGATCACTCCCTCTGACCCACTGTTCAAAATTGTTTTTCCTGACTGCATTACCTCATTTTCATTCATCGATTTTGTGCGGAGACCGTAATGAGCTTCCAACAATATTACAATGTTTAATTTTTATTTTCATTTATTTTATTTTCTACAGATTCAAAGATGCCTTTAGGCCTAAGCCCCCTAATGTGATAAATCATGTCTGGGATTGAAGCATTGATAGGGGCTGCTAAGTCTTTAGCGGAAGCCAGTGGATCCAATGACATATCAGACACTTCATTGGCCAATAATGAAGTTGTTAAAGCTACAACCACCGTGGACACAGATAGAGGTAAAGACAATATCATTAGTATGTTAAATATTCAAGAATTTTAAGAGGGGTACTTTTGTTACAAGCTTTAAGGTTAATGGACCTGACATAAGTAAGCCATTTATGAACTGGCGGAGTTTGCTTGACCTATGTTGACCTTTTGGTCGGATGAGAGCATTATATATATAATTTTAAAGTAGGTATAGTTCCAGGCCTTGGTCACTGTTGAGTTCAGGTGAAACATTTTTAATGTGGATGGCCTTCCCGCACCAATCGGGGGAATTCTCTATCTTCACGGTCAAGAACTTTGATGTTGTCCCAGTCGATTTTGTGAGTGGTAGTAGTATATGTTCAGAAACAGTGGATGGAACCCTGCTGGGGGCAACTGATTTGTGTTCTTTAATTTAAGTTGTTGTCCCAATTGTCTACCAGTTTGTCCAATATATGACTTGGGCCATTGGCTGCATGGTATTTGGTAAATACACCACTGTGATTTTCAACTGGTACTGGATCTTTAGGTGACATAAGAAGTTTGCGTAGAGTGGTATGGGATTTGAATGTCGTTGTAACCCGGTAGTTCCAACACAGGTTGGAGTTTCTGAGAAAGACCTTCAACAAAAGGGATAGTGATGAAAGCTTTGTTGCTCTTTCCAGGAGTAGAGTCATTGTTCAATCTATTTTGACTCTTGCAAGGTCAAACGCTCTATGTGTAAGAGTGACAGTCAGAGATGCCAGTTTTCCTGTTTTAACAGGATTTTAGGGGGTTTTTTACTCCAAATTTACATGTTTTTATACATTTTCAGCCCCTTTTTCCGCTTTATCGCCAAAATGTTCGTGCATTTTCAGTTTTTTTGAAAGTTGCAGGTTTTTTCAGTGATATATACTGGCATCTCTGAAGAGTTCTGATAACACTGAGTTTGTGAGATATTTGGTAATGGGAATCAAAATGGAGATATTGATCCGTATGAGTAGGATTTCTGTATATTGTTATGTCTCTAGGGTTCCATCTTCATTGCTCCTGATTTTGGTGTACTAGTATTAGAAAATCTGTATTAGAAAACTTTCACCAGAACTCAACCATGACCCGGAACTATCTATTTTATATATTGCTCTCATCCGACCTAAAGATCAACAAAGGTCAAGCCTGAGAGCAAACTCCGCCAGTTCATCTTAGGAGTTCTCCTGATGAGGATGTGTGTTTTTCAAATCAAAATATTGAGGTAAATATATCACTCTCTCATTGTGTTGAAAGACTGTTTAAACTATATTTGCTGTTTTCTACCAACACGTATGAACATTCATTTGGATACTTTTCCTGTTTTTTTTAATAAGGATCTGCCATAATACAGACATCAACAACAGCAGGACCAAACAGTCAGAATGCTGAGGAGAGAACTACAGTGACAGAAATTATTGTACCAACGATTGACGAGCTTATGATGGACAATCGCAATATAACCTGCCCAGCTGGCGGGTGTGGCAAAGTATTGTATGGGCCTTCTGCACTTCGCATGCATCTCAATAAGACTCATCGACAATACGAGGTAACATATTTCTCTTAGCAAAGAAGTTGTTCTATTGTATGTTATCAGGGGTGTATTTTGGGTGGGTTAATGTGAGCATGAGCACCCCAGGGTGTCTACTTATTATTTTAAGTATTGGATTTTCCCCTATTACTGAATTAGGTATTCAAACATGCCACAGAGTTGTTCATCGCAAATCAACAATGATGCATCCATGCGTCTGTGTATTTTTATCGCGCGAGGGTGGCTTTAGCCACTCGAGCGTGATAAAAATACGCTGACGCATCGGATGCAGAGTTGTTGATTTGCGATGAACAAACTCTGTGGCGTGTTTGAATACCTTTCAACAACGAAAATATTCCTGAAAATGTGTGAATTAAATTCTAAATGTTTTTTTTTTAATTCAACAGCTAGGCCTACTCATCTTTTGAAAATATTTAGCTTATCTGAAGCAAAGTGCTAATTTGTTAATGTTTGCTGCATTTGACGTTATCAACTTTTTTAAAGCACCAGGATTTTGCATAAAAAGAAGCGTCTATATAAGAAGGCAAAGAGTAGTAAATCTGATGTTGCATGGGAGAACTTCAAGCAGTGTAGTAATAAGGTTAAGGCTTTAATTAGAAAGAATCATAAAGACTATACATATAAAATCTCTTGTAATGCTAAGC
>JXSR01S041757.1:57136-68540 GCA_000969725.1 Ophiothrix spiculata | reverse complement strand
AATCAGCCCATTCTTTCTATCCTGAATTGCTTGCCTTCTAGTTTTAGTTAATGTCAGTTTTTGTACTACAGTGTTTTGTTGGTCAACAAATATGTAAAGTAATAGATTTCATGTTCTTGATTTGTAATTTTCATGTTTGAAGTGCAAGAAATTCCAATAAATATTATCTTATCTTATCTTATGTACTATAAGTGCCCGATGCGCGATGATCAGTGCGACGACTTTTGTGTACTGCATTCCGTAAACGCCGTGACGTGCGTAACGCGCTAATTTGAATATCAACTGTGGATTCATCACGAATCAACAACGGTACGCTCCTGTATAAAGAGATACACTGAGTTGTTGAATGTATTTTAACCTCTCCAAGTCACTTTCACCAGAATGGACTAGTGTATTGACTGGCATCCTTATATTATGAAGTAACAATTAAATTCCCTATATAAAACTAAAACTTGTAATCAGTAGGGTGCAAAAAGAGCATTGATATTTAAATATATGCACTCTAGAGGTATGGTAATATTACATTATATCAAATCAGCGCAATTTTTCCTTTTAGTATATAGTTTCAAGACTTGTTTAAACTTTTAAATTCTATGCTACTAAAATCGTACACTGGAGTGCTTTTGTTGGCTGAACCAGCGTGTTCAGTAGGTGTTGTATAACATTAAACTTAACCCCAAGAATGAATAAAAGAAAAGATTCACTCGGCCAACCAGGCCCATCCTATTTAAAAGGTTTACCGAAATTCCACGCTATAGTCCGAGATTGTTCATTAATGTCCACGGCATTAAAATCTTGAAAAACTCGCAGGCCCGAAGGTGAAACAATGCTTCTTTTCCGGTCACAGTATGGCAATTAATACAGTTTTTTCTTCCCTCTCTCTATTGTAGAACTCTGATGAAATATGGATGTTTTCACAGCAGTATAGATAGACGGCAATGCCATTAGTCACAATTGTAAAACATTGCTACATATACTTTACCTCATACATATTTGTCTTGCTCTTTATATTTCAGAACCCAGAAGAAAAAGATTTGTTCTCACAGAAGCATAGACAGATATCAAAACCATCAGCCACAGTTGTGAAACATTACTATTGCCCAGTCGAAGAGTGTCTACGCTCCAAAGAGAGCAAGAAACCATTTGCAAAGATAAGCTTATTAAAGCAGGTATGTATATGTCTGAACCCTTTGAACCCTGGCCATGCCACGTGTATCTGAACCGTTGACCCGGCCAACCCGAAAGTTAAAAAAACACAATATGTGACCTGCTCCCACGAAACCCGGACAAAGTCGCCAGAGCACTAATGCTGCTTTCATACCTATTGTCGCTTTGTAACTTTGCAGCTATGTCGCTTGCTTCCTTTCACACTTTTGTAGCTTTGCAGTGTTGTTGCTTTGCCGCTTCATGTCGCTCCCAAAGTTGAATTCATTTCAACTTGAAAAATCTTGTCGTGCAACAAAATTTTCCCGATATTGATTATCTCAGCGACATGTAGCTTTGCCGCTACAGCAACCGGAAGTGGCAAGTTTTTTTCAAAAAATATATGTCACGCAGTGACAAAGCTGCAAAACTACACGAGTATGAAAGCAGCATTATGGAGTTACAGTCCAACGAACATGCCACAATTCAACACAAACAAAGGAATTTTCAAGTGAAATATTGATTTTTCATGGATAACAGGTTGAGTAATGTTGACAAGTGATTCATCATTTTAAAGCTTGTAATTTCAGCATTCTTAAATTTCAGCATTCTTCATATTGGCAAATACAATTTTTTTTTTCCGACTTTGTCCAGGTTTTGTGGGAGCAGGTCACATATTACCCCTAAATAAACTTACTTTGATTTTGATTTCCCTTGCTTTACTTTTTCATTTTACATTAGTCTGAATTGTTCCAATGACCAGAATTTACAAAAGAATACTTTTTATGTTAACCAACATATTTGACATTTACGTTGTAGTCTATGGGCGAAGCCACATTTGTTGAAAATTGTGATCAAATTTAAAAAATGAAAGGAATTTGTCCCCTTTGAAGTTTGTCGAGTAAATAAGAGCAAAATGACTCAACAACCATGGGTTCAAAGCTTAATTGATGTCTTCTGATATAAATAAGACCATTGAAAATGTTAACTACCCATATCCTGTTGACAGACACATCACGTTTCTGACACATGACCTGAACATGTACATAATGTACATGTGACCCGGTATACCGACTAGTCAAGTTGAAAGGGTTTAGCTGGTTTGTCATGGTGGTCGCATAACCAGCATGACATCAAAAATTTCAAATATGCAAAGTGAACCTTGTTGCACCAGGAAACTTTTTCGGCAAGCACAGCAAGCCAATATCGATTGCCTTGTCATGTCAGGTTGGTCGCAACAACACATCGGTTTGGGTTAGAATAAAGTCTGTCGCTTCAATATGCAAATGTGTCGTGCTACCCCTGGAAAAGATTGAGTACAATTTTAGTACAACATTCCTGAGATGCACATTTGGAACACAATTATAGTACAAGTTTAGTACAAATATCATAGTAGTACAAATTTGTGTACTATAAATGTGCACCTTTGGAATGTTGTACTATTTTTGTACTCGATTTTTACTAAGGACATCATGACAGTTCAGTACATATTGTGGTCGTTTTCTGCAACTGCTTACTACATCCGTAATGGCCACTCTGAAGCCACCTTCAGAGTAACTGAGTAACTTCATCTCGAAAATTTTAATTGACAATCCATGCAGCACACTCTTGTACTACTTAATGTCAACAGTGGCTGACACATCTCCAAGTGAATAAATCAAGTACCATCACTTAAGGTCTGGTCCACCGCGTACCAGTACGCGCTAGTTTCCGATTTGGTAAATGCCGCAATAAGCATGCGCATATACTCTGAGTAGTGTTTTGAAGCTAAACATTGCCATATTTTAATATTTTTCTGGAAAATTAGTTCGGTGACCCCCAGTTTTATTTGAAAGAACATACTTGTGCGCAACTTGTGTGAAAAAATTGACAAAAAATTTTGGGGGAAGTTTTTGAATCAACACTAAATAATGTCACTTTTGCCACATTCCTCATAGACCCCTGTACTAATTTTTCCCCAAAAAACTCCAAAAATGCTGTTTTTAAACCGACTTTCATTCAAAAACTAGTCCGGTGACCCCCAATTTTTATTTTTAAAATCGGTTCTACATTGATAAAATATCAATAATTCATTCATGCTGATTTTTACTAGACAATTTCGGGCAGATCTGTCATGGACCAGACACTTAACATGATGCAGTCACTATTCATTCCTTTTATTGGGATGAGAACACTGTCATAGATTATGAACACATTATTGTACATTCACGCTGGTTCAGTCCAGATGTGGATGCATTTTCATAACTCAGTTGAATTTTTAGATTGCAATAGTCCAGTTTCCCATCTGTACATTTTTTAAAGGGGCATTGGACAGCATTATCCCCAAACTTTTTCTCAATCATTTTGAGATGTTTGCATCATTTGAATTATTAGCGGTGATATTGATTCAGCATCATCCCCCAACTTTTTCCCAAGCATTTTGAGAATTTTGCATCATTTGATATATTAGCAGTGATATTGACAGCATGCAAAGTTTTATTGTCAAATTCAAACCCTATGTATCAAAATATTTAGATATTCTTTTATTTTTAATTATCGTTGTCGACAACGATAATAACTGCCGTCTACAGTTGAATTTTTAAAATTGGCCTTTTCAGGAGATCCAATACAAACTCCAAATTTCTTTTGATTTATCTGCAATCTATGATGTGAAAGGAATGTTTTACAAACAAATATAGTCTCTTTCTTGATTTATAGCATCAGTAAATGCGTTAACAGAATAGCCTCATATCCAAGATCAACAAACAAAATATAATTCAAATTTTTGACTTTTCTGTAGGTTTTGATCAAAATTTTCCCGATATATGGTAATTGACTATTATCTTCTAACATATGAAGTGTAAATCATCCTCAAATAAAATTTAAAATTTTGTCCAATTAAACTATATGGTGCAAACAATTCCACAATCTCTTACCAATGACAAAAGTTCATAACTTTTTTTCTTCACCAACTCTTTTTTTAAGTTCATAACTTTTTTTCTTCACCAACTCTTTTTTTGTTCAGCACTATGTAGGTGTTCATGCAGAGAAAATTTACAAATGCTCCAAGTGTTCAGCTAGATTTGGGTTGGAGAAACTTCTTATCAAACATGAGGAGACGTGTGGCGTATTTTACAAGTGTACGTGCGATGCCGAGTTTTCATCGAAAGGTGCACTAGTATTCCATGCCAAGCACAGGAACCATGAAATACCACCACATGTGTAAGTCTCTCTTATATAATATACCTTACCCTAGTGTATATGGTGATATTTTTGTTAGGGTATCATACAAAGTATTGACAAAGCTTGGCCTAGGTTGGCCTAAGGCGCCGGAGCACAATTTATTAGGCCATAACTTTGTGCGGCCAGCCGCATACTGGCCACAGCCTTTATTTTCCAAGATGGCAACCATAGACTTGATTATGTGCCTCTAAATGATTGCAATACTGTGTAAGTGGTATAATTCGCGCTACATTTATAAATTGGGATTAGCGCGAAAATAAATGTACCGGGAAAATTAATGTGTATTTGTTACAAATGGAATTCTATATCTGAATATGTTCATATGCGCGAAAATAACAACGCGCGAAATGGTCCAAAATTTGCTGAGCCCAAAAATTACTGAGCGCGGAAATATTGGCGTTTACAGTAAATATTTTACAATAGTCTTGAGGTGGACAATCAAGCCTACGGTCGCCATCTTGGAAAATAAAGGCTGTGGCCAGGTTGCGGCCGGCCACATAAAGTTGTGGCCTAATTGTGCTCCAATGCCTAGCCAATATATAATCTGTTTGAGTGGCCATTGACAATATGGTACCAGGTGACTCCGTTTAGAGTATCAAAAGCAGCCAAAAGCAACCCTAGTGCTAAAACGGTAACAGTAAATTTTCAATTTAGGTTGTGAATGGGGGGAAAAGGGTATATTTTGGCTTCAGAAATTTCCCCCGAATTTCGAAAGATTTAATTTCTTTTTAACAGGTTATGTTCAGAGCAAAATACCAGTTTGGAAACAGTTTTTATCAAACATTAAAATTATTATTACTACCCCTATAGCCAAGTTATAAGTGGTGAAAATGCTGCAAAATTCTGCAAAAAGCTTGAATTTGATACCCCATTTCCAAGCCATCAGCAATCCCTTCCCGATGTTTGTCAATTTACATCCAACTAACTATATTGCCAGTGGGGTCAAGACCCAATACTGTACAACATGAAACATTTGCTAGCTTTTAAATTTTGTTAACCCTTACCCTGGGTTGTTTAAAACACAGGGTTAGAAAAATTCCTACATGAAAATGGCTACTTTGCCTCATTGGACCACATGGTTCAAACCCGGGACCTCTCACATCCGAAGCCAAAGTCAAGCAATAACAAGTCATGAGCAGGTGACTTATTACTATTTTCTTGATTTAATGAGTTAGTACTTTTTAGTACGTTAGGGTTATGACCCTTAGTTCCTGAATTAAAAATATTGCGAATTTTACATAGCCAAATAGAATTCAATAACAAGCGGACCAATAAGTGAAATTTGAATTTTTATTTTTTTTGAGAAAGGCTTTTACGACGGGAATTCATAACATTTGGTAGATTTTAACGATGGCGAACCCGTTAAAATCTACCAATTGAAATTGGAATGCTGCAAAATCCAAAGTTTGTTGAATTTTACATCCACAAATATATTTCTTTGCAGGAGCTAATCGTATATGTTGTATCTGCAAAGAGTAATTCAGAATTGATTTCCTCTTATCTTTTCAGGTTACTTCGACCTTTAAAACAACAGCAGAAAGAACTACAAAAACAAAAGGAAGAACTTGAGAAACAACAACGACGAGAGCAGAGAAAAAAGGAGATGCAAATTGCCAAGATAGTAGCAAGACAAATAGAGGCGGAAAAGGAAAAATATCTTAAAGCCCCTCCATCAAAATCAAAAGTTTGCTTGCAACCATTACTGCCAAGGGTTGTCACACAGATTTCTCCGGTTATATACGCCGTTCCCATTAACCCAGTCCCAGCTCCCATCCAAGCCCCACCTCCACCGAAGCCGTCGAAAAAACGGAAGAGGCCCACAATGAAAACAATCTCAACACAAACTGCAAAATCTTTTTGTAAAAGACTATCTAAAAAACTGACTGCAGTAGGTAATGATGAAAGTATTCAAATTAAAATAGATAAGTCTAAGAAGAAAAAAGAACCGGCAGTACATGAACCGACAGCTGTTAATTCAAACCAAAATACAAATGCAATGCAAAATATTGTAGCCAGTACTTCAACTTCAGATGGCAGTCAAAATTTCCAAGATAGTGGAATGAACACCAGTGCTATATCCGCCACCCATATTGAAACTCAAACTCCAAGTAGTGGACTTCAGAGTAGTACACATTCATTTACGCAAACACAGGGTAATGTTATTATTCGGGATGCTCTACTTTTGTCAAATATCGAAACGCAAACCTCGAGAATCGATGCTGCTGCTGTATCGTTGCAGTCAACATCCTCTCAATTTAATAACATGTTTTCTACTGAAACCCAAACCAACCTTCCCAGTCTTTCATTACCGATAAACGCAATATTTAATCTTGATGAAATGAACGGTTCTCCATCTGCGACAAATCAAGTGGAATCTCAACTAGCTGTTCAGACACAGACGTCCTTTACAAATACGTCCATGTCCAGTAGCGATGCTCAAACCGACGACTGGTTGGCATTGTTCCAAAGCCATACTCCATCAGGACTTGATTCACCAGAGAGTGATCTGACACAACCGGCAGATGTCCCGACTCAAACTGATCTGAGTTTTCTCGATGTGTTAAATTTAAGTCACACCGAAACGCAAACGATGAATTCGCTAGCTTCTTTTATGACAGAAAGTAGTTCTACACAGACACCCCAAGTGGCAATTCTTGGAGAATCTAATCAACTCCAGTCGACTGAGGAGGCGCAAACTCAAGCAGGTCTTGCTGGCCCATTGAACACATCCCAGACTCAAACAAACTATACAGACCTTTGCCTTGGTGATGTATTCCTATCAGAAAATCAAAGTCAAACAAGTCCTGCTAGTACTGACTCAAGATTAGAAGACAGCCTATCTTCAAGTCACCAACAAACCCAGACAGGTGCTGCCACACTCGCCCAAACCGGGCATCAAGGAACCCAAACAGCGGCAGAGAAAGAATTAGATGCGGCTCTCTCGTTGCTTAATCGCTACACACAAACTAACCAAAGAGAACTGAGCAATGATTCACTAAGGCCAGATAGTATTTCTGAACTGGAATTTACGAGTATGCATACGCAGACAATTATGGAAGATGTACTGGCTGTACTGGATAGTGACAACACTTCTACTTCTGTTCAAACCGATTTTGCGATGCTTTCTACAAGCGATCAAAGATCATTTGGCGTGTCTACTGAAAACCAAACGCCATCTCCTGCCATGAATAATAACGCCGGTGTCGCTGTGCAGACCGATACACTGGATTTATCAACCTTTCAAGATTTAGATTTCTATTCACATGCAAGCAATAGTTCACAGACTTAAAACCAGAAGAAGATTTTGGGTGAATTCTTTTTTGAATCAAAAATATTTAGGAAACACTTCAAAACTAAAATAAGATTGAAATTGGTAGTTTTGTGTTTCACAATGTTTTAATAACAAAAATATAAGCACTGATGTTTGGGATTGAAGTCCTTCATCGATGACACAAAACTACCAGTTTCAATCTTATTTTATTTCTTCAAAACGATGTAATGTGGAGTCAAATTTTATTGCCATTGTTATGAACAGTGGCAACTGCTCTATACTATCCTCAAAGTTGTTTTTCCTTTCAAACCGGGTCATATACGCCACTCTTAACGCGCGCGCCAACCAGGGCATCGAAATAAATTTGGCTGTCTGGGAGCATGAAGTAATTCTGAAATATTTTCTGCCAGAAATTAACTGTTTGAGCGGCTTGCCGCAAAGCCATAGCGGGTGGGGTCAAGGGGCCCATGGGCGAAGCCCCGGCGGGGGTCCAGAGGGCGGATCTCCCGGAAGCTCTTGGGTTTTAGCTATATTTGAGGGCAAAAATCAGCATCCTGAGACCCCATTTCTTTTCATTTTGTAGCATGTTGAAAAGGTTTACAAAACATTTGAGCAATGTTACGTAGTTAAGCTGAGTACAAAATCACTTTTACTTTGTTGATTTAATTCTATAAAAAGTGTGTAGGCCTATCCATTTAAGTGACACTTTTGGAAACTTTTTAACCTATGAACCAAACAGTGATATTAACCAAGAGATGAAAACATATAGATATGGGTAATTAATCTATTTCGTAATTTCTGTATTTCATCCATTCTGGCAACAGATAAATTTGATTCAAATATTTACCAGCTCATTGAGTTCCACTTCAGCAGCGTGGAACTGAGACTAGATTCATGTTTGATCACACAATCAGCACGTTGGTTTTGCAAGTCTAGTAATAGCTCAAAAAAAAAATGCAAAACTTGTTTTGTTTAATAACATTTAAGCAAATAAAATACAAATTGTAGTTCATGAATTTAGTTATTAACGGGTTAAATGGAAAAAAAAATTAACTTGGCTTTACTTTTTTACGCTAAAATTGCTAACACCCACCGTTTTATTATTTATGACATGAATATTAACTGTTCCGCTAGAAATTGCTCCACACGTGAGCAGGGGAGGCCCAGACACAACAACAATAATAATAATAATAATAAAGCGTTCTTATAACGCGCAAAAATCACCCTGAAGGATCTCGAAGCGCGTGAAAACAGGGAGAATGAACAAAGACAAACACGACGAAAAATTAAGAAACGGGAAATGCCTGACGGAAGAGATGGGTTTTTTAACTCGGATTTGAATTGACTGAGAGAGGATATGTTACGGATGTTGTTTGGGAGTGAATTCCAAGCAGTGGGGCATTGAAACCTAAATGAACGCTCACCGGCAGATTTGAGATCTGAGTTTGATATTTTGAGAATCCTTTGAGAGCCGGAACGTAAAGTGCGTGGTGGATTATAAATGTGTAAAACAGATGAAAGGTAGGCTGAAAGGGTGCCTTCGAAGTGATGGGAAGCTAGGACACATAATTTGAACTTAATGCGAAAATCAATAGGTAGCCAATGAAGTTATTTGAGGATGGGAGTAACATGGTTATATTTTCTCTTTTTGGCGATGAGACGCGCGGCGCTATTTTGAATGTGTTGAAGCCGGTTGATTTGATCAGAGGTGATAGAGAGTTGACCATACAAGATGTATGCCTCATTATTTTTCTGCCGGGCATGATTTTTTCTGGGAGCGGCGCTCCCGTGCTCCCGTGGATTTCGAAGCCCTGGTGCCAACAACGTGAGCGTAAACAATCGAAATCAACAAATTACGCTCTGCAAATACGTGCGTAAATAAGTGCATCAGTACGCAGAAGGCCTTAACAACAAGCATCGGAAAGACAAACCTGCGAACTAAGAAAAACAACTCTGAGATAAACTATAGTTGAGATTTCAGGCAACTCCTCAGCTATCGCAATAATGGGACCAAGGTATATGAGATATCTGTTTTCAAATTATTTTATTATTGTAAACTGTCTTTAAGGTAAAAATACATTGTAGGCTATGATTACAAGTTATTTTCAAGATGTGAACAAGAAGTCAACTTAATTATTGGAGAGCTGAGCTTTCGATACTATAGCAAATGTCATCTGTAGCGCTCTGAAGATGACACTTGCACGAGTATCGAAAGCTCAAGTCTCCAATATGGATAGGGTGCCTCATGGGAAAGAATAATTCTTACTCGTGTTTAATCGACCTGGAAAGCTATAATTCATTAGTTTCAAATCACATTTAGGTCAATAATTTCGATTGTTGAATATTAACACAATTGATCAACCCTAAATGACCAAATTTTATATGATAAACAGGGATGGTTTATTTAAAAGATGCTACAGATTTAGGACCCATTAGTTTGTAAGTAGTCTGACGTTGCTTGGAAAGCCTTAAAAATTTGCTTGGTAGAATTATACCTAAAAGGCTTCATTTGTGAAAATTTACTTTTTCAATCTGCTCTGTAATCCCGAACACTAGTATTGAAATCATTAAATTTCCTACAAATCAAATCTGTAGGGTGCGTATGATAATGTGTGCGACTACACATCGATAACAGAAATGCTCTGCGCTGTCTTGAGTGGTTGTTTGATGCGGTGATTGTGTGAAAAGAAAGTTTTGTACTATACGAGGTCATAAGCTTGTTTACTCCACGCTTTTGTCATATTCAAAATTTCATAACTTGTAGGAAATTTAATGATTTCAATAGTAGGAAGATTTGTTTTCAATATTTATAATATGGCTTCTTAAAATTACTATCTATAGTTGTTGGATTTAATTTGTGAACGCGTATCAAGAGTCTTGAGCGTAGACGCAAACAAAATAACATTGAAAATGTATGCTCGGCCAGAGACAACTGCGTATTTGCTACAGATACGCGTTCACGAATTACATCCAGCAACAATATAAATCTCAAATTAAGTGACGTACATGTTGTTGTACTTCTTCAAGGTGTCTTTGAGTGTTGAAGCTTGTTTAAAAACTGTCTATGGCTGATGGTCCTTCAAGAAGAACTTTGGACAGTAAGGCTAAGTTTGGCATTGAGGTCACAGACCAAATCAAGGGCTGACGCCATCCCTGCTCAGCTTTGACCTCGCTGCCGATGGTCCTTAATGCCTGATGACTAAGGTTAAAATATGTTTCCAGAATAGTAACAGGCCCGTAGTATGTTATCACTGACTTCCCACCTTTCAATAAAGTTTCATGTTCATGTATACATTGCAAGAAGCAGGGAACTGATGAGGCCATAGAAATGCAACCCCAAAGATGAAGCCCACATTTTTTCATTTCCCAACTTGTATACATATTTATCAATTTTGTATTGTACTATTTGAATGGTATTCATTGGCATAGACTATTCAGTTCCAAATTCAGTTACATGTACTGTATCAAATTATAAACATCACCACAGAGCAACTAGTTCATGCTTTTTAAAAAATGCTTTAAGCTACTTTAAGATTGTTTGTCCTTGCTGCTATGATCTACAGTAGTTTTACAAATGTTTTGTATTATTTTGCACATTTTGGTTTTTGTTCTTTTTGAGGACCTTTATGTACATAACTTGTGAGGCATGATGTCCCAGCAGACCCTCCTGGCTACGGGTTTGATTCAAAAAACTACATGAAAATATACTGCATTTTATCTGGAAAGGCTAGGAATAGGCCCAATTAATACCAATATGTAAACATGATG
>JXSR01S041757.1:20542-31812 GCA_000969725.1 Ophiothrix spiculata | reverse complement strand
GGACCATGTGTAGCTTTTGACACAGGGTAAATGTCAGTCAAGGTCAAAAGGTCATTTGAGTTCAAATTTCCAAGATGGTCAAAAAAGGTCAAACAGTTGACCCAAGGTCATTACAGGTCATTTCAAGGTCACAGCAATATCTTATCACTTGACTCTACATGGAACAAACATGGACCATGGATAGCCATTTACCCAAGGTAAATGTCAATCAAGGTAAAATGGTCATTTGAGGTCAAATTTCCAAAATGGTCAAAAAGTTGACCTCAGGATATTTCAGGGTCAATAAATGACCTTAGGTCATCCGTGGTCATTTCAAGGATATGGCCATAATTTGTGAACTCTTGACCCCACATGGACCAAACATCTTTAAACCATGGTCCAACATTGATTAAACAATTACCAGTATGGTGGCAATTTGTGGATAATAAATGTGTCTGCTGAAATCAGGCGAGACGTGTGGTTCGACAACCCCCTCGTTGATATTTGTGGTTGATTAATCGGCTATAATTTTGCTATTTTTCAAACCTTTAAAAAATAGTGACGCTCTATAAGGTCACGTGGGTAATATAAATAAAACCAGATAAATTCACAATAATACTAACTGCCAACAGTAATAACACAGTAGCCTGTGGGGATTTTTAACATGCTGAAAAGTTTGTAAGTTGAAAATGAATGGTCGAAATAAAGTGAAATTTTTAGTATACATTTATGATGAACCCTTCTGTTTATAAAAATAGAAATGAGGTCAGGTTAGTTTCACATCAGAATCATGAATTGTACCATCAAGGATCAACTTTAGGAGCCATTCAAGAGTATGATATTCACCTCTTGATATAGTGACCAACCTGGGGTTGTTACAAAACTACAGGTATTTAGCAGATTTTCTTAACACTGCTGTCGTTTCTTTCAACTTGCAGAAACAAGTAAATTCAACCTTGCATCCTGCCAGCAAGAACTTATTGACTTGTACAAAGTTCAGATGCGTCAAGTGACTCTACTACCTTGGTTTGAGGATGATGGGAGAGATATGGACAGCATATACGTCAGCTTGGAGATAGAAAATAAAAGCCAGGATCAAAGCAAACTTCTGGAAACTAATGAAGATTTGGTAACCATTGAGATGCCAAATGGTATATTTGCGAAAAGGGTACTTCTTAAAGGTACAGTAGGCTCGGGAAAATCAACTTTAATGAATAATTTGGCATACAAATGGGCACAAAGAAATCCTAAATCTCCATTGTATAAATATGACTTGGTTTTTATACTTAGTTTCAGAGATATTCAGAAAGGGTGTAGCATCATTGATGCAATATTTCAGCAAATTTTGGCCAAAGACACCAGGGTTTCTAGAGTTGAATTGAAAGCATTTATTCATTCTAACCCCGATGTTTTATTCCTAATAGATGGATTTGATGAATATTTTGCTGACAATTTAGATACTGTACATGGTGAAATTGATGAGGTGCTGAAATTTGAGATATTTCGTGAAACATGTGTTATTGTGACCTCCCGGCCAAATAAACATTTAGGCAAATATCAATCTTCATATATGTCTGTCACTCTTACTGGCTTTTCTAATGAAAATGTCAGGTTATATATATCCAAATACTTCTACAACAACTCTGAGCTTGTAGAAGGTTTGAGTACAAAAGTGTCTGTGACTGAAAAGTTGGAGTCCCTGTCCCACATTCCAATCATGCTAATGCTTATGTGTATGTTATGGGAAGACTTGCAGTCATTGCCAAATACACAATCAGAATTGTATGCAGACTTTACCAAATTCTTATGTAGAAGATTCTGCTATAAGTACAATACAGAATTTCCAGATGATGACAGCTTGAAGCAGTTCTTAATTAAACTAGGTAAAGCTGCATTTGATGGCCTTATGCTACAAAGGTTAGTGCATCAAGAAAAACTTGTCTTTAGTGAGAATGACTTCTTGATCTCTGAATATTCCACAGGGTGTCAAATAGGTCTGTTGACAAAGGAAAGACTGCGGTCAAAACTGACAGTGATAAGTGCAGTTACTTTTCTGCATAAATCTTTCCAGGAGTATTATGCAAGTTTGTACTGGGCTAGTTTGCCTGATGATCAGTTTGATAGTGTCCTTGAGAGAATAGGCACAGTCCATCTAGTAGAAAAGAAGATAGAAATTCTTCAATTTCTATGCGGGATATGTGACACAGATCATGCTGTTAGAACTATCCATCATTTGGTTAAGATATATTTGAGAAATCTTTCAAGTGACCAAACACTGTATTTTGGTACATCATCAGTTCAATTTGATATAGCATTTGCAGACAGAGACAACTACCATGACTACCATTCGATCCAACCACTTTTAATGCTACTGCTTGAAAGTGGTTTTCCAAGTGGTTTTGTAACTCTATCAGAATCCCTCAGGTCTTTGCTATCTAGCATTAAAGAGCTGAAGGTAGATGAAAGTGACATGTTTAGTTCATTGTACTGGTTTCCTTTTATCAAATCCCCACTGGCTGCTACATTGAATCAAGTCAAGTCGATTACTTTTAATCGAAGTGACACAAAATTAGATGCGACTTCACAAGCATTATCTCACATGACCAATGTTAACTCTATCAGGATTGTGTTTGCAGAAGGGGCACATATGCATGATCATTCTGTAGATTACATGAAGCTTGATTATTCTGTAGATTATATGAAGCATGATTATTCTGTAGATTACATGAATAAACTTGCATTATGCATAGGTAGGTCAAAGAATCTAACAAAGCTTAGTTTAGGACACAACTGTCGCACTGGGCAAAAGCTCTACCCTCAAGATATTACACCAATCCTCCATTCCATTAGTACAAATTGTGAGATTCAACTGAAATGCTTACAATTTGGCAAAGAGTTCCTCAATTATGCAATGAGATGCAATGGACATATATTGAGCCACCTACTGGCCAAACAAACTCAACTACACACTCTGTATTTGAAAGCTATTAAGCTGAGTAATGGCACTATGGATTCCATACTAGATGCAACCACACCACAACTCTGTGAGTTGAATATACATGATATGCATATTGGCAATGACATATTTCACATTAAACACATGATTCCAAACCTGCATAGTCTAACACTTAAAATGACTGAATTGAAAGAAAGTGACATATTCACGTTAGGAAAACATCTACCTGGTGCTAAACATCTTTCATCCCTTGATTTGTCACACAATCATGTAAGTAAAGCAGTCTGTCAACTTGGCCATGTTATTCCTCAACTTAAAGAATTACACCTTGCAAATGCAAACTTAGACGAAGATGATATATTAACATTAGGTGAATTTCTACCTCATGCCAAAAACCTTTCATCCCTTGATATTTCAGATAATTCTGTAGGCAAAGCGGTCTGTAAAATTGGCTGTGTTATTCCTCAACTTGAAAAATTGAACCTCAAAAACGCTCACTTAAAACATCATGACATATTAACTCTGACCTCATTTATGAATAAAGCCAAACACATGTCACACTTGCACTTGTCGGAAAACGAAGTCAGTAGCAGAGGAGGAATAAGACTATGTGAGAGTCTTAAATCATGTAGAAATTTGGAAATGTTGCGTTTACATGACACTGGTCTCACACAAGAAGATGAGAGTACCTTGCAAGGAATTTTAAATAAACATGTTGTCAGCTGCAGCCATTTCTATCGAAGATAAAAATATCCTTCAGGCCCATGTGCCCCCTTTCCTGCTAAGTTAAAGGACACAAATGTAAAATTTATTCATAATAATAAAATAGTTATAAAATAATAATAATAATAAAATAAAATAATTATTGTTTATTTCAAACTCTAATGGTACACTGCAAGCCATAACTCAAAATCGACTTTGCTGCAATGATCTACTTTTTGATGCGAGAAATTGAAAATAGGTATACTGGTTATCTAATTCACCATACCCATCTTCTCAATTTGACTTTGTTCATAATAACCATACACATATGAATTCTAACATATTGATTGTACCAAAATGTAAGTCAAATTCAGGTCAGCGTACTTACCATGTTAAGGCAGCCTATGCATTTAATTTTCTGCCACCAACAATTGGGGCTTAATTAGATGGAAATTATGACTATAGGCCAATTTCAGTCAAGAAGTAAAGATATTTAGAACTCTTTGCATGTTTATTTTATCTTTTTCAATTTTGTAATTACATATATGGTATTTATTATCTTTTAGATGCCATTATACTTATTTGTAATATTTTTTTATAATTCATAGTATATAATGTATGATTGATATCTTGTAAATACCGTAAACGGGGTTATTTTCGCGAGGGTTTAATTTTCGCAAATTTCCATATCAGCATCTAACCGCGAATATAACACCCCGCGAATACATTTATTTTATGTGCAGGTCTATGTCATGAAGTATTAAAACGCTAATTTAACACGCGCGCGAAAAGGCTGTGATTGTCTATTTTTCGCAAAAAATTCTGCTCGCAAAAATATTCCCGTTTACAGTAGTATACAAATATATACTGACTTGAAGATCTTTGGTTAAAACTATAGGATCTGAAGTGGATTTTAGGGCGCAGCCCCAAAGTAAAATGGCTAAATATTAATAACCGAAGGACCATAATTTTTTTATTCAGAGGTCTGAAAAAGTCAGTATATATTTATATACTGTATTAATAAATTTTAAAATAATGTTATTTTTACTTGTGTAATGGCCTAATTTGGTGATAAATCTTATAAAAAAATGCACACTAACACAATGCTACCAATATAGCAAGTACAGTGGAAACCTGTTAGTACGAGATCGCTCGGGCCAACTCCGAAACCTTAAAAAATATATCTGACCGTAACCATTATCATGATGAAATTAACTTTTCAGGGGCATATCGTATAAGGCTATATGTAGCAATGTTACAGACTAACGCGACTTTTGCCATTTCCTATTCTGCCACCACGTAAAATTGATTGACTTTGGACACCATTTACAAGTTGAAGAAGACAGATTTTGTTTAATATATGGTTTAAATTTATAATAAATACCATATTATTTTTGCATGTCCATACAGTACAAGAGTTTTCTTACACATTGTTCGAGCATCGCTTTCGAAAGATCGCTATCCAAAACAGTGAATGGGCACTATACTAATTTTGTATTGACTACAAGTACAATCACATACGTATGATTTTTGTATATTATCATCGTAACTCATATGAAGAAGCTGTCACGCTGTCGTCTTATCCCATTGCTATAATATAGCCTGTTTCTACTCAAGTATACTTTCCCGGGTAATGTCGAATAAGTTCAAGAAACCCAGGTAAATCATCAAGTAGAAATGCAAAATAACAGGTTTATTCAAAATCTGTCGAAACAATTCCCTGTGTATTGTACCCACCTCTGGATATATATGCGCAAACAATATATAGAATCAGATGTGCCATCAAAGAGTTAAAATTTTATTTAAAATGTCCATTTCTGTCATTTTTCTTGAAAGTTACCATATTTTATTATTTCAGTATTTTGAACAAAACAATTTTGATAGAGGTGACCTTGACGATGAAAAGTGGATCATGAATTGCCCCTTTAAGAATATTGACTAGCTTATGTGTAACAGACAGTATTTTATCACTGTAGTGTGATAATATTCAGTTATTGAAGTCTACACTTATCAAGGAAGAAAAAGGAAGAAGAACCTGTCACATATGTGAAAATTTAAATAATAAATTAATGATCAACTTTTTTTAGCTTTCCTATACTTTCTGTGGTAAATCAGGTGAATTTTGAAATGTCTGTATCTGAAAAACAAACATGGAGACCTATTGTTTTCATGTCAGTACAAATAAATCTACCAAATACCAGATATTCAATGGAGATTTTTTTCTCAGAGGAAACCCCTTAAAATACATGGTCCATGAAAGGTGCAATTTATGATTCTGATGTGACAAAAACCTCACCTCTTTTTTAGCTAAATAAAAAGAAGCGTACAACATAAATGTAGTCTGAAAAATGTACTTGATTCCGACAATTCGTTTTCAAGTTACAAGCTTTTCAGCATTTAAAAATTCCCCATACACAACACGTAAATTAGAAAATGACACATTTTCTCACTTTTCTCGAAAATTAAAGCATATTTGAAAGAATGGTTTGGGGATTATAATGTAAACCAATCAAGGATTTTGCCATCCAAACATCTTAATTTTGATAGAGGTGACCTTAACGATGAAAAGTGGATCATGAATTGCCCCTTTAAGAATATTGACTAGCGTATGTGTAGCGTGAAATTCAAACTCATCTACCTGTAAAGGTCAAAACATAGTTCTTTTGAGCTGTCAAAAACATTTGGTGCAACAAGTCTTTGTTATCTTATAATCTTGATATATAGTTCCAATGTATTTTCTATTAATAATGGAAGCTTGGTGATGAAAAATCAATACACCAAAACAATTTCTTTGATGTAAAATGTTTGGTGATTTTCAACACCAAGCATCTATTATTGATCAGAAGATGCATTGGAATTAATGTAATAACAAAGACTTGTTACACCAAATGTTTGATAGCTCAAAGGAACTATGTTTTGACCCTAATTATTTAACTTTAAAAATCGTTAATGGAAAAAATGGAAAGTTCCAAAAGTTTACATTGTCCCCAATGTCTACCAGAGTATTTCCAAAGCGAGACATGCAGAAATGGTGAAATTTCTAACATCTTGACTGTTTTGCAGTATATGTTGCAATATCTCAAAATCCTGTTGGGTCAAGAGAAGATAAATAACTTTTTTTTTTTTTTTAAACGAGTTTTCTTGATGTTTGATATTCACTGAAGAAAAGCGGAAAAAGGAGGGTCTATTTGGTTTGGATAGACAATAGTAATCATTTTTGGAACTATGTACATTTTCACTGAATTGAAATGGTGCAATGTTTACCTTTCATCTATTATACCACTTACAAAAACATGTTTATCATGTTAAAATGAATTAAGTAGGATTCAAAGTTCATATGTACATATTACAAAAGTTGATAAACATGGGGACAGACAAAGTTCTTTTGTTGCTTTCCTTATTAATTTACATTTATAATTCTGAAATGTTACATAAATTATATAGTTAAAATACTTGTAACGGGTGTAATTAATGATAGTGATATTCTTCTCGATAAATAAAAAATCTGTTTATACATAAAAGAAATGGTGTGTCTTTGATTTCTTTTCGATGTGGTATATGTGCCATGTAACAAGAGATGTGAATGCTGCAATGAAACTAACTGCATAAAATTCTTGAACGTTAACATTTTTAGCATTAGTCATCAACACAAATGGACTACAAAGGGCGTTTATAATAAGCAACATTGATAAAAGTCCTTAAATAGTGAAGGCTAGCTAATAGTGGAATTGTTCTTTTGCAGCAAAATACTCCTATTTATTTGCATGTCTTTTTCCATACAAGCTTTTCAGCATCTGCATTTGTGCAAACTTCCCACATACATTACACCCCAAACACCACACATACAATAAAAGATATCATTTGGTTGTTATAATTTCTTCCGTCGTATTGGTTGTGAGCAAAATAATATGGAACTGTAAACTTCAATTTTGTAATTAAATCATGATCAAGATTCCGACCTTATAGGGATGTGCAATATACACTAAGAGTTCAATTAGACAGTATTGTGTAAAGATTTATAAAGTGGTATACAGCCTGGAGGCCACAATTTTTCTGTTAGCTAGGTTTGTGGAAACCACTGTCTTCATGTTTTGAGCTTTTGTTATCTGAATTATTCTTTAAATATTTGGAGCGACACAGTGTAAAAAGAAAGGGTAGGAATTGTAGCATGTAACCTAAGGTTGATATGGCAAATTTACCACAGTAAACAGTTATACTAATGACTCAAAAGTCATTGATATGTGATATTGGTGTAAAAAGAGAGGATCATTACAGTGGATGATAATATTGTTCAAGGAGCACACTCCCATACTAACAAGTGTTCAATAGATCAACGTGAGCTTTCAAATATCTTGGTTAAAGTACAAATTGAAAAGCATCCTCTGTGGCATAACTAAAATGCTAGTTTGATATAATGGGCTATCATTGTAAAGGAAAACTACACGATTTCAAATGCTGTTTATTCTGTTCAATTTGCTTATTTCACTATCGAGATATGACTAATTAAATGCGGAAGAGCAAAATCACAATTGTGTCACTTTTGACAAAAGAGGACTGACCATTTTAATCAAGAAAAATAGGAAGTTGATCATGTTATTGAAATTAACAGCCATTGAATAGAGTTATATAGTAAATTAGTATCACGGAACAGCCTCAGTTGCAATGTCATCAATTAAGAAGATTAATAATTCTGCAGAATAACAGTTTCCAAAATCTCCTGTTCTTTTACACAATAAATGTGCAAAATGCTGTTTTTCATTACAAATTAGACATAATGAAGCTAACACTAGTAATACTTACATTGTTAATTTTCACTTAAACAAAGGACAAACTTAATTTCAAAATGATACTAATTATACCAAATGTTTCATATCATATTTGCCCCTGAATGAAATGTCGAAAATCTTTAATTTTCACTTAAATTCGTAATTTTGCAGCATTGCTAATCTGCCATTGTTATGATGTCTTAAAATTGTACTGATCAATTGTATTAATTTTATTAAGTATGGAAAGAGCAGACATTAAATTATCTAATGTTACCAAATAAATCTATTTTATAGTTGATAATTTTGAAGTTCAAGGACAATAATGCTCTCCTTGATTCTAATGCACGGGATTCTTTCTTATTAAAAGTGGCACAATTGTGATTTTTCCCTTTTGCATATAATTAATTGATCTGAATAAATGGCATTTGAAAGGTTACAGTTTTTCCTTTACAATGAGGTACCATTATTTCAAACTATTATTTTGGTTTTGCCACAGAGGGTGCTTCAACTTGCAAATTTTTTATTGAGACACACTGTGGTAAATGTACTTCTAGTATACTAGGCCACGAAAATATCACAGCTCTGTTTTGCCCCACAGTAGTAGGCAACCTTTGCCCACCACTGATTTCAATGTTCCAAGTACAAATTGATTTGTTTATGTAGGAAGCCTCATTCATATACTTTGATCAACACTAAATAAGCGGGAATTATGAGGCTTTTCTTCATCCGCAAGTAAACATAATCCCAGTTTCACGCGCACCGTAGATCTACGGTGCGCGAGTCACACGTGCAACGCGCGCTGCATCTCCTGCAGTTGTGCTGTGTCCAGCTACGCACACGCTTATCTGTATCAATTCATGATGTGAAGAGGCCCGCCTATTTGGTGTTGATCAAAGTATAGAAGGTACACGTAATGATGTATGAGGTGCCTTGGAGATCCCCTTTATAAGCCTGCTCATCCACTCCCCAAGTCTGCCCATTTCAGTCCCAAAGGCCCTTATTTTCAAATAGAGTGGTCCAAATATGGGTTTGTAAGCTCATTTTGCAAATTTTAAAAGTCACATGAAATGAATTGATACACTTTGTTTTTAGATCTGCACCCAAGTTTTATTAGCAGGACATTCCATTTCCCAATACAGGGTCATAAAAAGAACAAAATAGCTGTGACATCATTGTGTTATATCAGTTTTGTAATCTATTTGTAATCATAGGAATTTCTCAACTAAATCACTGCCACAAATGATGTCATCACTTGTAGAAAATTGAACAAACTTTGGTTACCCAAACTTTACACCCTGTGTCTAGACTTGACACAAGCTTGATTGTACTTTACACCCTCTATTTAGACTTAACATAAGCCACATTAATTATCAGCCTTGCACTAAAACAAAGTCCATGAAGGCCCCAGTGGCCTAAAATCCATAAATCCACCTTTCCACTAAAATCTCTGTAAAGGAATATATTTAAAAAAGTCAGTTAAAAAAGTGATTATAGAAAAGGTGAGTTGAACAGTGAACTGAACCCCTCCCCATCCATTTCTTTCCATACTTTGTCGGACAAAGTTGATACATGTCTTTCTACTAGGTACCACGCAAAAATAGAGTAAAAAAGGGAGTTTTAAAAAGACAGTTGCAGATAAGGCAAGTTAAATGCCTCAGATCAGTTGTTGCTATGGTAGCAGGCAAAACAAGATCCATATTTAACATTGAATTGTGCATGTGTCACACATTCTTGACCTGAAAAAATGGCAACAGTACATCTGAAACATTGCGGACTATTACTTTGTATACATGTTTTTTGCAAGAGAAACAATTTTTTCCCATGCAATCTTCAATAGGCCAAATGCACAGCGCATAACATTTAACACTGCAACATAAAATATGAGTATGATTTAATACCATCCTGGCGTGGATTCTCATCTGTAAAAGTTTCTCTGTAAAATGATATAGGTTTTGTCATTAATCTAAACTAGGCCTGGGACTAAAACCTGGGTACCCGGGTACCTACCCGTCATGAGATTACCTGGGTACAAAATCTGCCAACTGATTACCCGAACTAGCCAATAAAATAATAAATTTTTGAACAAAAAAGTTTGTGTTGAACACTTTATGATAAAATCATCATTTGATAGAAGTAGACACGATAAATCATGACCACATTCGGCGAAAAATCATTTTTTTTTGGTGTAATTGAGACATCATATGGTCGTAGAAGACCCGTTCTAACATTGTAAATGCTCAATTATAATTCGGTCGGGTACCCAGGTACCCGCCCAAGACAAAAATCGGGTACCCGGGTAGCTTATTACCCGAAAATTCCCAGGCCTAATCTAAACCCAGAACAGGCATTGTAAATTTTGTTCAAAAAACACCTCAAAACGTTGTATTTTCCGTATTTTTGTACTGATAATGCATGATCTACACACAAACTTGCACTGTTTTTCAGCAAGTTGGTTCACTAAATTCAACAGCGCTGGAGGGAATTTGCCTGTATCGACCTATCTCGGAGTTATTTTTAATCTGCGATAATTTATGATGATATCCATATAACATTTACCCTCATTGGTCAATGGGAACATGTTGTAAATTTAGCTACCAATAAGGGACCCGTTCTGTCTCCAATTTTTAGCTCAGGGTTTTTAAAGGGGCAATTCATGATCCACTTTTCACCCTCAAGGTCACTTCTATCAAAATGAAGTTTTTTAGCTTATAAGAATCGTCAACTGGTATATGTTACGATCCCCAAACCATTCTTTCATATGTGCTTGCATTTTTTAGAAAAGTGAGAAAATGTGTCATTTTCTAATTATTGTTGGGGCCCCGACAGTAATTACAACACAGTAGCCTATGGGGATTTTCAAAATGCTA
>JXSR01S041756.1:5637-18383 GCA_000969725.1 Ophiothrix spiculata | reverse complement strand
ATGTGTATTTAGTTTTGACATGTTTGAATACACCAAAAGTCATTTTTACAAAACATTTATAATTATGACTTATTACTCTATAACCATTCTATGTTAACAGATTAATCTTCTGTATAATCTACTCTAGGCATGAGTATTGATGCCCCTTCCTTGAACACTGGTTCATACTAGTTTACGCAAATAGGTATTAATGTTGAGAGTCGTCGCTAATAGAGCGGTAGTATTGATGCCCCTCGTACACTGGTTCATACTTCTTTACGCAGATATGTATTAATGTTGAGAGTCGTCGCTATTAAGGCGGAAGTATTGATGCCCCTCGTACACTGGTTCTTACTTCTTTACGCAATTATGAAAATTGGTTGTTTCAGTAGTGGCACATTTGCTTACATAACTTGTACTTTAAGGCTACAGTCCCTAAATGGGTGCCATTTTTGCCAACGGCATCTTTAGCAAAATGTTTAGTGCAACTTTTTACCTACTTACACATATCAGAATAATACAATTTTTGGCGTACATATGTAATAGAGTCTCTAGTTTATACATGAGACTTTAGTAGTGATTTCACGTCCATTATCAAGGTCAAAATTACGTCAATAAACTACTTTTTTCGCCGAAACCTTAAAATTTTATGATGTTCGAACGATTCGCCTGTTTTCAAATTTTGACAGATTGTAGGCTTGATAATTTTTATTGAATTACAAATAATATTTTATAAATGTGTTGTGTTGATTTTGAATGATAATGTAACAAACCCAGGCACTGTTTTGCCCGAAAAATCGGGCGTGAATTATGACTATGAGTTCGCCCTGTTTGAGCTGTGAATAGCCTGATTTTAGTATCTACATTATCTACATTTTGTCTGATATACGCATTCGCATAATTTTCTTACAAATTGAGCATTCCAATTAGGCAAAAATTGCAATTTTTATGTAAACAAAAGAAAAATACGGCATTCTAATGTTTATGTTTTAGATTTTAGTTCACAATCTCAACGCTGCCTTGATAGCTCAGCTGTAGATCTCTCGCTTCGTAATGCATGACTACCCCCGCCATAATCCATGGTTCGAGTCCCCGCAAAGGCAGTGAAAACTATTTATCTTTTCATGATTGAAAAATAGTTAGGATTCATATTTTCCTGGGCATGTGGATTCCTCGTACCCTTAAAACCAATATTTACAATAAGACGTTTGCCCTGACATTAAGCACATGAAAAGAATAAATGCTTTAAACTTGAATGGGTAAGGAATAGTAATGCCTATTCCACATCTTACATGAAATGTGCATAACACAGTTCCAGTGTTCATGGAAACGAAATTTGTTAACCATTGTTACTTTATTTTGCCCATTCTATTACTAACACTTCCCACGAATTTTGAAATTATGTAGACAATTTGACCAAGTCGAATTGATTCAATAAAATAGGATGTTTACTTTTGCAAACTCTGGATGAAACTTTTGGCTTGTAAGCTTGTAAAGAATGATCTCTTAATTAAAGCTATGACATCTATCTGATCAACTCAGCCAGAAATTGTCTTTTTAAGTATAATACCAGAATTGTTAATTGGGACATTTTAATATTTTTACACCATTTTCACGAGACATTACTCTTAAAATATATGGGCTATTATGTGATCGAATTTAATAAAAATACGCTTGCTAATTTTCTATTGTAAGATCACGTAACATTAATGTTGAAGATTACACATTTTATGTACAGACATAGAAATAATAAAAACTGATATTTCATATTTTTCGACAAAAGGAAACTAATGGTTAATTTGTATGAAATATCGATCATTCTTTCTAAAACATGGATTTTATCAATAGCGCTACTCTTAGCTGAATCCTATGAACTTCATAATTTATACAGATCTGGTGGGAAATAAAAATTGGATGTTTAGGTACAATTCATATATGAGCTAAGCTTAAACAAAGCAGTATGTCTCAATTTATGAAGAACTATGGCATTTTTTTACGACACACTGTTTCACATGGAAGATATCACTTGTTGTACATCAACATGATAAGGAAAGAAGCGTAAATATTAAATAAGTAGGATGGTTAGATGTTTGTCAACATATATACAGGTATTTAAAAAGCTTTAAATAAGTGGAATAAAATAGTTTGCTGTAGGTGACGATTGAATAGAATTAATGTGATTTAGTATTGGAATATTCTGCAGAAGTTTAAAGGTAAAACATGAGGGGAAATGTGTTTATAATATACACCATATCATAACCTCGTAAGAAAATAAATGAAAACTGTCACTTTGATTTCTTTAACTTGAAAGCTACTCTCTTGACCTTTAAAAAATGTTTAATGCTTAAAAAATTCTTTGTTCTCTGTACCTATTTTACGCTCATGTTTGGGGACTATTGTAGATTACCAACGAGTTAATTTGTATTTTGTTTATAATAAGAACTTGAAGAATGTGTATTTAGTTTTGACATGTTTGAATACACCAAAAGTCATTTTTACAAAACATTTATAATTATGACTTATTACTCTATGACCATTCTATGTTAACAGATTAATTTAAAATTCTTTTTGCATATTGTTTTTTAACCTCAGTTACGGTATATTAAATCAAAATGGTAGCAAGGATTCGCTTGTCACTTTCAGAAAAGATATCTCCTTCCCTATGAATATATATCTTCTATGAGTAGGAGTTTAAGAAGTCATCGACTGCATATGGCTTTCATGAAAAAGTGTGCAGCTTAACCAAGTTTATATAAAACCATTCGAATCTGTCAATCTTTATAGTAATCAAGTACCAGACAGTGAGCTATCAAGAGACAAAAATTAAAGAAATCACTTCATCCACAATAGTCATCATTTAATCAATTTTACGGACAATTTCACTTTTTCAATAAACTATCTTCAAATTACAGCACTGATTATGAGTTCCCACGAGGAATTTGCGTCCGACGTGATTAATTCTTGTCCATCGTGCGTTGACAATAAATTCATTGGTAAATCGGTTTTATTCAATGTGGGAATGTGTTGTTTTAAATTTGATAAATGGTCTGACGTTTGAAATAATCATCTTTTTCACGTTTTTTTTTGGGAGAGATAAGAAACACGAGTTGGTAATAAAAGATAATAAAGTTAAGATCAGTCAACTGAGCACATTGGAGTAGGATACTTCGGAAACATGCCCTAAACAACCACATCAAAAATCAGACGAATATCTTTTTATGGGGGAAACACGTAAAAAATGTATTATTGTACAACACAAATATCTAAATATATAAATATCAATTTTGATATTCTGTTATGATTTCTGTACCGATTTATGTTTAAAAGAAATATACCAAAATAAACGATCAATGCCATTGTTGGGATTACTAGAATTTGATACAAAACACTCAACTATATTGTGTGATCATCTTTGTCTGTTATTTTATTTTGCACAATATATTACAATTCTAATTTACAAGTTTACAAAACATTTTAGTATTCTGAAAACAAATTTACAAAATCTTACATTACTGCAAAATTCAATATTGGCGTGAATAGGTACAAACCAGTGTATACAGGGTGTCCCGGAATCTTTGTGTGCAATTTTCTTAGGTTTAACGGATAGTCAGAAAGTAGGCCTTTGTGATTGCATTTTATAGTCCATGAATTGAAATTTCCGATTTCGTTTGATTAACTTCAATCAGTATGTACAACAAAAGTTATGTTATATCAAATATTTGGGTAGAGTTTTGTCTGGCCCAATTTCATGATTATTGGCAATAAAACAGGGGTGTTTCTGAGTGAAATGAAAATGAGCTACCTTGGAAATTTGTCATATCTGTCTTATATTTTCATCACTTTTGTTCATTTTTTCCAGCATATATAAAAGATAGCACGTACGTAATGAAATGATAAACATTGTTACGGTTGAATGAGCGGATCAAGGACAATATTCAATAGAACGTTATTCAAGGGAGTCTTACAAAATCGTCAAAATGGTCCAGAAAATTTTACATCCAAATATTTGACAAAGCATAACTTCTGTTAAAGATTACTGATTGAAATGAAACAAACGGTATCTTAAAGTTCAATTCATGGATTATTCAGTTACAGTTTCAGTTTCAGTTTTATTTTTCCAAGTACAAATCAAAGCAATATCAAAATAATTTACACAGCTTAAATACAAAGAATGAGAATAATTTATGTATTATAGAATTCAACCTTTAAAAACTGTCTGACTACCCGTTAAACCTAAGAAAATTGCACGCAAAGATTGTAAGGTCTTATCTGGGACACCCTGTACAAAATGTGTTCGTTCATCTCGAACTAGCCGTAAACGCAGCAAACTTTTTGGCACTCTTAGTGAAATACATGCAAAGGTTGTGATTCTGCAAATCAATTTCTTGCCGATTCATAATCACGGCTTTATATTTGCTTATGAATACCTGTAAATTTTCATTTGAGGAATATGAGCCAAAGTATGAAAACTATATATTCTTTAAGGACCAAGAGGTTGCATTAATTGTTGCAATACATGAGTCTACATTATTGATATTACGGAATATCCAAAATCCTTTAATGTAAATTCTTAAATGAGTACCTCTTAACACTTAACTGCATAAGGTACCCCGCACTTCCGTTAGTGCATAGGAGGGGGGGGGGGTTCCATTGTACCCCAATGTGGCTAAAATTAGGAGATCATGAATACATTGTCATTGTTGAAATAAAATTTGGAAAATTCTACTCCGGGCGGTTTTATAGGCAAATCATTTTCGCACCCCCCCCCCCAAAAAAAATGCAAATTTATGCTTGAAAACGACGCGGTCGATTTTATTTTTTTCTTTCGCCAAAAGAAGCGCAACTACTATTTAGGCAACTACAAAAATTAACTGCCCGAAATATTAAGGCGCTAAAATGCGAGTACCGAAAAAACCAAATGTTGGGTACCCCCCCCTTATGCAGTTAAGTGTTAAAAAGTTAATTTCATAAAAAAAATACCCAGCTAAACCTCGTTTCAAGTATAAACGTCTGGCTAGATTGTATTAACAAAAACTGTGTAGGTAATTATTACTTATCTGTTTAATCTGTAATCATTTGGTATAGTTATCAAACTAAAACAAGTCTATAGCAAAATAGTAACGACTTCATAAGGTTTACAAAAGGAAAACGATCACTTACAAAATGATAACTGGGATAAATTACTAAATAATGTTCTTAATTAAACAAATCTGAATAACACAGCTAATTGTACTTGACATTAATCACAATTTACTCTCTTATCTTGAACCAGAGATTATCATCATATCTGATCATGGACTGTCATCTATCAGCCTCTATCGGCCTCATAGCTGAGAGTGGACTACCACTCTCGTCGGTCACCAAAAAATACACCAGAACTTGTCGTAATCATACGCTTAAATGATAATTACATGATTAATTACCAAACTTAAATATACATCCCTGACCAAACTAAGCATGCATAATGAACTGGTGTATTAATTTAACAAAATTAATGTACAAGCATGGACAATATTGTATCTTGGTAGCAGCGAAATCAAGCAGTGATCTAAACGCGATCCATTTTCACGCAACACGCACTTTAATCAAATTATTCCACACATGAAAAGGAGTGTTAGCGATTAATTATATCAGGAATTGTCCGCGAAGTTAACTCTTCATTTTAATCATTTTAATAGGACATATACTTGCTAATTTTCATCATGACAAAGTCAAAGCTATCTTACAAATATCTCATCTACATTAGAATAAGTGGACCAGTTATGTCCACAAAATTTGAAAGAGTCTATTGTGAATTTCTAAACGATTAAGTTAGTAGTCAAAAGCAGCGCGTGGTTATCAATTGCCCATCATACTGACCAAATGGTATGCAATATGGCCACTGGTCTCTAGGGTAAAAATCTCCCGTTTTAATCAAGGGTATCTATAAAATTACTTAAGCGTTTTACAAAACTGGTTAAGACAAATATTTGGCTTTTTGATTACACGAATTAAAATATATTCCGCCGCACGCTCGGTGGAAATTGATACGTCTTCGCTGTAACTCGAATATCTGCCATTTATCTACCAACTGCAAGACAAATCTTCTTTTGTTAACAAAAAGCTATAACAAATGTTTAACAAGCTCTTTAAAACGTTGGCTATTATCATTAAAGTGTACTTTTGCTAAGCAATAACGTTTTTGCTACCTAAAAGTGCACATTATATAAAAGTTTAAGAAGGATACTTACTCTTAACATGCTCACTGAAATCTTACATTCAAACTTAAAATCATCAAATTTGTTAGCTGCATGATAAACATTTAAATATATTTATATATACAACTTGTGTATCCATTTAAAATAATCTTGAGTGACCTTTGTTTGTCGTAAATAAGAAACTTAATCGCTTTTTAAAACATTTTATTTTGATTTTTTTATAATAGATTACAATTATAATTCATTATTTTACAAATTCTTTGGTATTCAAAAAGCAAGTTTAAAAAACAAATATATAGGTACACAATTATTATTTAACATCAAGTTTGTATAAATTTCAATGATTTTTATTTTTATTTAATGATGTTTTTATTTCAATATTAAAGCCTCCAAAATGTTGTAATGTGTCACAACGTATTGCATTAACGATTTGCTCTGATAAAGATAATGCGAGTACGGAATTACAAGTATATCATTTTAAAAGCTTTATCCTAATGATAACAAGCGTTAACCTTGTGTCAAGACGGCTTTGCATAAGGTTAACCGTTTCTTATCATAAAACCATAGATAGAGACGCCTTATCCGGAGTTTACGTCGTTATTGGATATTTTGGGAGTTTCAGTCTCCCTATCACTTGAAAAAGCGGTCTTATCCGTGCTATAATTTTGTGAACCGCAGATATTAGAAATGAAACCGTAAATAAGGTTAAGGAATCAATAATCCAAGATAAGTTAGCGTTATCGTGGGTTTAGAAACCTTATAGTTATGAATTATGAATTGTAAAAGATTTCTATTAAAATCTATCTTATCAAAGCAACACCATCTTCTTTTTTTATCATTTTTGATACCGTGCACTGGTTATTTTTACTTGTTATTAAGGACATTTTGCAGTGTGTTTATCTATTTTATATTACTTTAAACTTATGTCTCGTGTTTCAACACCTTTTGTATTAACGTCTATGTTCTACGGGCGCACCATTAGATTTCCAGAGGAGAGCAGGAAGTTTTTGGAAAAAAAATCCCCTCCACAGGCAGAAAAAAACAACCTGAACATGGAATAGGCAGAAAAACAGTAATTTCCAGGGAAAAAAATCGCTCCTGAATGGGGCGCGAAAAAAATTCAACTCGAACCCAACTTTCTGCTCCCCCTGTAAATCTAATGGTGTGCCCCTAATAAGCGCTTACAAAACTATGCTATTGAAATGTAAATTCAAGATAAGGCTGCATTACCCTGTCTTTGCTCCTTAATAAGGCGAGATAGGATTGCATATCATGTGCATTTTGAGTCTATAATGTTCCTGACTATATACCCATGGTTGCAGTATGCTGCTGCGCGCGAAGCCTCAGGTTTTCAATACTAGAACGAGCAGGCGTTGTGGATTCAACCTCTGACGCAGTACTTTGACTATCACGATCATTTGGATCCTTTCCTGCAGCAGCTGGTGTGACTGATGGTGTTGCTGCACCTTGGGAAGAGGCGGGAGTGGGTAAAAACGGGGGAAGAAAACGGAAATGAGGTGGCCACGTTGCAGATCCTGGTTGCAACGGGACACCAGGCAAGAATCCGGGTATGAGATTGGCGGCTGCCGCTGCGGCTGCTGTAGCGTGGTCCATGCGGATAAATGGGCCAGGGAACGTGTGCAATGGGTGTCTAAATGGAAATCCTGGTACTTGGTGAGCGGATGTAGTAGTACTTGGTGCCATGCTTGCATTGGGTGGCCGTTGTTGCATCATGTAGAGAAAATCGAAGGGTGTTCCAGAGCCAGGACGTACTCCTGCCATATGGCTGCTTGCACGAAGTAAGTCTGATGCCCATACACGTTCATCTGTAATAAAATAAATATGAAAGAGAAGATTTAGCGTCGACATATAGATATTAATGTCATGATAGCTTATTGGTACAGTTTTTAAAGTATGTTCGGGGAGGGATGGTTATAGTGCTAAATAACTTCTCAATATACTTGGTTTCTTTCTCATGGTCTCCAATGTTTAACATTGTGGAAATTTTCATTCTAAATAAACGTTTTCGTTCTATTTTTTTTCACATGGTATACAATTTTTACCATTGTGAAGTGAAGAGAATAGCTTGATATGAAGAGATCTGTAGACTGATAGAAATTAATGTTAAAACTAATATATAAAATACTAGACATCAATAAGCAATTGAAAATGGGAAATAGTTCCCTATTACAAATATTTTGCGCGGTATGGACAATTTAGAAAGGAAATGTTCATTTAAACACTCTTAGTGTTAAGAATTAAGTGTTGTGAGACGACCCACCTTAAATGGATGTTACAGTTCAACACTTTGGTGTTAGTCTGACTCGATGTTACAACACCAACCCGATGATAATTTCAATACTTTTGATGCACACATATAACAGCGTGACTTTCACACATTAATAGTATTAAATCATTTTACATTTGTCCAATATGCAAATTTCGGTTGTTTAAATCTGTTTTTTTTCCTATTCTTGTTATTCTTAGCCTGTTTAAAGAATAAAGAAAATAGTAAAATAATATAATGATAAACAATAAAGACAATTATTTATTACATCAAATTATTCTAAATGACCAAGAATGATGAAAATGATATATCAAAAGATGTTGACTGGTAAAAATCGAGCGTTAGTAAAAATATTCAGAAAAAGAACCCATATTCAAAATGGCCTCTTCAAGCATCGTTCTACATTCAGTCTCCTCAGTTAGATAAAAAGAAAGGTTCCTAATTAATTCTATTGCACGTTACACGGATCAGCGGAAGCGAAAAACAATCAACAGCGCAAATCTTGTTTTTGGCGGTTGTAAACCAAGTTATGTACCGCACAAAGCCCATCAACGTGGAGAAGTCCGAAGCAAGATGGTGTGACAAATGTAATTTGCTAGCGCTGTATAGAGTAGAGACTATCATGATTATGTGTTTCCCAGTATTAGGATAAGAAAAGCGCATCAAATCAAGAGAGGAAAGCGCTTCAAATCATGCGGAGGAACAGGTAAAATCAGGTCCTGGGGCCAAATTCCGAGCCGTGTTGACGTTTCAAACTGATTATCGTTTTACTGCGCTCTTGATTGAATTCTCATCATGTTAAGGGACAGAGGAATAAGTCACAAATTACGGGGGTGCAATTATACAAAACGCGATGGGTGGATTTAAACAGATGAATTTGAATTTAGTTGATGACATTACAAGTAAATAATGAAGTACTATTTTTGTTCGAAATCCGTGAGGTTTTTAGTATATTCAGCTCAGCTGCATCTTACACCATTGTTCTTTCCCAACAAGATTGACACCAAGAACTTTACATTGGACCATCGTTTAAAATAAATATTTGGGGAAGTACTCTGAAATTTAATTACTAGTAAGCCAATGCAAAAAGGGAAAGGTTGTTTGAAGAAATATATGCATAACCCAAAAATGATCTAAAGTATAATAAGTCGAAAATAGAAGAACAGAGAAGGTCCAAAGATATTCCAACACATTGTCCATAATTACAGAGATAGAGATTAAGTCGTGATTTAAAAAATTACCACAAAACATTTATTAATGCTGATATAAAAAAGGATAGAAAGAACAAATGACCATAAAGTTATCTATAAGTATCGGTCACTCAGCTTTTGCAGTCGAGTTTAAATGTCACAGTTCACTTCAAACCTATCCTAAGCATGCAAAACGGACAAACTTGTCGAATTCAACGGGCTTATTAATATTTTACAAGGAGTTTCTCAAAACTGCTTACTGAACACTTGCATTGAACTGTTCAGCACTGCAAGAAAAAATTGGCGATTTTGGGATTTTTTTTGGAATTTCGCCCAACGTTGATTTACTATTCATCCAAACCTCTCTATAGCAACGTTGAGCAAAACACAAATAACACAGTTGGGCACCGATTCCTGCCAAAATGTTGGGCAAAATTATTTGAGCAAAAACGTGAGTCTAATGGCCACCTTTCGGACATATACAATACAACATTTTGGCAAAGTGTTTGACTTATGGTGCTTTAATATTCTGCACAACAGTTGGTAGGACATATATTTGCTCATTTTTTTCTCTGTGAGTCTAATCGTAGAGAAAAAGCTACAAAATATGAATGAATATTTCAAAAACTCAACTTTCGTTTAAGAGAAACAAAGTGAGGTCTTTGAGAGGTTACATCCTACATGTAGGTTACATAAAAGTACCATCCCCGGGTAGAAACCTTTCGCTGTCTTAGATAAGCGGCAAAATATACAGAGTCGCTTGAGGTGTTAGCGGGGAAATCTTTTGGGTAGGCCAGCTTAGCCGACGATTTTTCATACTACATTCCTCTGATTAAGTTGATTTGTTTTACACCTTCACTGAGTCATAAAGAAATATGGTTTTGTTAACTCACTGCAAACAAACCTAACGTGACGAAGAAATATGTCACTGAGTTAAAGGGGAAAAATAAATAAGTGACATTTTATTTCATTTTAAAGCTGGTTTGTTTTATAAATTCATTGAGTCATAAAAATGTGATTTGTTAATTCACGAACTAGTACGACAAACTAGTACGACAAAAAATACATATTTAAACTGGATTATGGAGTGACGTTTTCATTTTTCATTTTATTTGGTTGTGTAATGAGAGGTATTTGTAAAGGAAAATATCATACTCAATTAAGTAGAAGAACATTTTAGCGTTATTTGCGTCCTCAACTTCGTCTTCTTTTTAATCATCATAGTTTTTCATTATTATCCTCATCTTCATCTTCACTTTCATTATCACCTTTACCTTCATCTTCATTTCTTCATTATCTACATCTTCATTGACAGTTTCATCTCCATCTCAATTTTCATCTCCATTTCAATACTATCTCCACCTACATCTTCATTTCATCTCCACTTTAAATGTACCTTTACCTAAACCTTCATTTTTGTTTACCTTTATCTTAATATTTATCTTCATCTTCATTTTCGTCTTAATTGTCATATTTTACTTTATCTTCATTCATCACTTTCAACTTCATCTCAAACTTCATCTTCATCTCTATCTTTATCACCATCTTTATCTTTATCTTCATTTCCAAGCTGATTCTGATTCTGCTTTTGCTTCTTCTCTTATACATCTCTTCAATTCCAGCTCCATTTTCATCTTAATCTTCATCTTCAACATCATCTACATCCTCATGAGCATCCTCATCTTCATCTTTATCTTCATCCTCATCATCACCCTCATCTTCGTCTTCATCTCCAAGTTGATTCTGATTCTACCTTTGCTTCATCTCTTGTATGTACTTTGTCTTTTCATTTCATAACACATGTTTCTATTTCCTGTGGTGATGATAATATCACCATACTGGCAAAATAAAAAAATGACCTTCTGAACTTTGTCACAAAAGCAAGTGTCGCAAATTAAATTTGCAAGAGGTAACATTCTGTTCAGACAAAAGGATTAAGTGTCGCAAATAACACTTTGAAGAGGATGCTTACCACATGCTTTATCAAGCTTTGTCATGGTAGAGTACAACAAACACCCTCAAGACAGAATACTTATGAAAAGTGACTAATATCTAGCCATTTTGTTTTGATAAATCATTCAAATAAGTAGCACAGAAATGTTAGAAAGTGACTCTTTTTTTTCTTTCTATGCGTTGATTCAATATTCAAATAAGGTATTTAATCACTATTCTTGACAAAATACAAATTTCAAGGTCGATCCACTACTTAAGTATCTTTCCTAAGCAAGCAAATTTGGCTACTTGGTGTTTTTAATTGGCGATGCTTTAGGCATTTTTAAAGTTCAAGCTTATTTCAGTCTTGTTAATCACGTCGTGAGAGGATTTGAAGCGGGATGATAATGCTCGCCAAGGAAAAGGAATAACATCAAAGAATAATAGCATTATTGCTAATTTGATTGTTACAACTAACTTTAGTCCTTATCACTAAGGTGTAATTAACTCTGGATAAGATGCGAATAGCGAAAAGTCAACACTATTTTACTGGTTGTATCAATAAGAATTACAAGTAGTCATTCAAGACAGCTTGGTAAGATTCGATTAGGGAATTATTATTGTTTCTTTTACAGGCATTCGGTGTATTAATAACTATTATGGTCTCATTTTTTAAGTTGGGACCCAAACGCGTTACATGTGTGTTATAGTTAAATATAGCCTCTTCTTAAATAAAACCCTCCGGATTTCCAAAACTATGCATCTTAAGTGCATATAAGTATATATATCCTGAAAGCTAATTGTGTCAGCAATATCAAAATGTGCATATAAATTCAAGCGTACAAGGTGGCTAAGAGTTATACAGGGTGAGACAAACAAAAATATCGTCATAATGATCGTCAGTTGTTTGACATCCAGACAAAAAATAGGACTTGTATATAAAAAGTCAATGCGTTGAACATAGACTTTAGCCTATTACCCATCCATACATATCAGAAAAAAAATTCATCATCAACGTTGCATACATTATACAGGGTGTTACAAATTTAGGAGTTAATTGCAGCTTGTAGTGTTTATATTCAGTGAAGTGTGTCCTGTGCATAAAATTTAGCAAATAAGCATTGTATTTAACATTGCTTAACCTGATGAAACAAATATGAA